>OMLC01104672.1:9726-24672 GCA_900302585.1 Regalecus glesne
TTTTTTCAGTTTTATAAGGAAAAGATCAAGCGAGAAAGCTGAAGAAACGAGGAAAGAAGCTAAAGAACCTAAACCTATTCAAGCCTCAAGTCTTTCCTGAATCAACCAAATTATCTGTCTAGTCTGATATTGGAACATTACATTAGAATAGATTAGTATCCGTTATAAATGCTGTTAAAAAATTAACACACTAAGAGCGACCAAAACTGGTGCTTTAAACATATTAAAACAAATACAAAGAACAATTTCCAAATACTGTTTGACAGCTCAGAGATTAGTACACATTAATAGTCAATACCATGAGGATGGGAGTGGTAGCGGACGGGTAAACCGCTCTGGGCGGAGTTATTATGTTTTGCAGGTAGCGTGCAGGCCGGTGCTTCTGAGCAAAGGCTGAGATTGGCATGGTTTCATTGGGCTCGTTGCTCTGGGAGGAAAGATACACACAAAGTATCATCATTACATTTTTAAATTGCTTGAAACTTAGTCGAAAGGGCCTTTCGATAAAATGAACGTGAAGGTTTTCTTAAAATGTTAAAAAAATCTAAACATGGTAACTATCAACTAGCATATCATTAGTTGCAAATTTTAGCAAAGTAAAACAGTTGTTCCGGTAAGGAACGAATAATTAACAACCAATTACAATTTGTAAGCAATAATTCCACCAAGAGATGCTGATCAAAAACACAAATGGCTCATAAGCTTGACCAACAGTCTTTTCCCAGATTGGCTAAAGAGAAATTTGATGATTTTAGGTATAAATCAATGCTAATGATTGAGATTCTGACTAGTTTTATTTGAAAGGGTGAACAGAACTCCCAAATATCAATCACAGAATAATGTTTTTCAAATACAATAAAACAATAAAGAAATCAAATTTAGAGATTGTGAAATTTTAAAAAACACCTAAAACACCTAAAATTCAGAACATTCACAAGGACTTCAACTGTCTTATATAAATTCAAATTGTCACTCCTCTAGTGGCAGTGGTTTCAGCACATTCACAGCACAAGCATTGCCTTAATCTTGGTATCAGCTTTAATTGAACCAATCACCCACAACATTTTTCCCTCCTTGGAAATTTACTGGTATCACCCAAGTTGACATACTTTTTTCTATCTTGTATTTACCAATGACATTTTTGGTTGTCCGGGAATTAAGTAATGTATTCTGTGGACTAGTTCTGTTCATAAAGTTAAGTTTCCCAGTGTGATTTCTGTACCATTTTGTTCAGCCACCCTTACCAATACTTCATAGTCAGGCACAGTGTGTGTGCCTAGACCGTTGCGGTCAAAGGTGACGCGGTAGGTTGCAGCAGTGGTGTCAACTGCATCAATCTGCCCAGTGAACAGGCCATCATGGACGCCTCGAAGTCGAGCTGAAAAGGACAGTCTTATTGGAGGCAACCATATCAAGGACATCAAAAATGACAATAATCCTTCGCTTCTAGGTAGGCAAGAATTTATTTTTTTTTTAGAAATGGGATCAAGCTAATAATAGAAATTGAAATGCTTTGCTTTTATTTGGTAACATTAAATTGAGCTGAAATTTCACCTGCCTGGGTAGCAGTTACTTTAAATTTGGTGTGTTAGCCATCTTACCAGTGACTTTGGTTCCTATGATGAGGGGGAGCGGGATCTCATCAGGAAGGTCTTTGCAATTAGACACATCCGACAATTTCCTCTGTTGTAGTAAGCGCATCTTCTGCCTCTTCTGTCTTAGAGCTGTCCGCTCCTCAGCGAAGAATGCAGATGAACAGCTGGAAAAAGGCAAACAAGCTAAAAACATCAGTTTCAACAGTCCTGGCATTGTTTCACAAATATAAATGACTTATTTAAATGAAGTTTTCTCAGACACTTAAGAACAGATACAGTATTGTCACATGGATCAATACTCCAACATTCCTCTGAAGGTTTGAGTCTTGATGGAAGGAAAAGACCACATGAGAGCCACAGAAAGTAGTAGTAGTAGGGAGCAAGAGAGTGAAGGAGTGCGGTTTAAAGCCTTAGGTGTTATGACGTACCGTCTCGGTTTCCCCATCAATCTCCTGATTGTACCCCACTCCACTCGTGTGAGCTTCCTGGTTTTTAGGTTTGGGAAAGACTCCTTCAGACACAGGCAGAAGTCATTATCACCTTCAAAGAGAGGCCTACAGGGGAACAAAATTGTTGACAGTTAGACACTCTGGGGGTGGGAGGTGCTGAATGGTTGTATTGAATACCACAAGGCCACTTAGTCACAACATCCCAGGTTTGAGTCCAGCTGACAACCTTTGTTGCAGGTTGTGCCAACCCATTTACTGTCTGCCTTCACTGTTACTATTCAATAAAAGTTATAAAATATCCCCAAAATAATCTTTAAAAATGTGAAAGTTTTTCAAGCAATTATTTCTCAAGGTTATATCGGTCCCAACAGATGGATGTAAAATTTTGCCATTGTTATTCCATAAATTAATTGAAACGTTTCTCCATATTCACAACAAAAATGCCACTTTTAATGACTACTGCAGTCTCAAAATGATTCAACCCCCTGAATAGAATCCCTCATAAGAGACACTTTTGTAAATCAGGTGTGATTTCAAGCACACCAGATGCAACCAATCAAGGGACTTCATTAGTTGCATCAGGTGTGCTTGGGATAGAAGGGCTCATATATCTGGACTGTTGACTGTGAAATTTCATTGCATGTTAGAAATATGGCTAAGTCAAGAGTATCATCCAAAAAAATCAGAGAGAATATCATTGCCTTTCAGAGACAAGGATATAAAGCTAGAGCAAAGGCACTGAATGTTCCTAGAGATAAAGTAAGAAGCATAGTTAGAACGTTTGATTAAAGGAACAGTGGCCATAGTACCTGGACATGGCAGAAAGAGGAATCAATGTTGTTTTATCTTTTGTAGTTATGAGTCAGGTTTTACCTGTCAATATTAGAATAGAACCATTCGTAGATACACCATTTGTGGGCTTTGGGAAGTTTGAGAAGGTTTCTTAATCTCAGTCCAATTTTCTGGGATGCCTTCTTGTCTGGAGTTGGCACATTGACAAATTTCTGCAAGTAAAAATAATAGAAAAATAACATAAAGTTACTATATCCATTAGGTAAAGACAACTGCAAAATTGATGAATTGTTTCCATTCCATCCGTACAGCTTGATTTTCCCACAACCACCCATGATGTGTGGTGCAGTGTAGGTCCTGGTAGTAAGTAGAGCCAATGTGATGGTGCCCGTTCTCAACTTAGCAGTGTCAACATAATGATATATCATTGTTCAGCCAACAAAAGATGGAAACTATTTCCACATATAGGTCACCAATGCTTTAGGCATGATATAGTCTTCCTTTAAACCACTTAGCATTTGCTCAACTGCTTCCATTTTACCATTTACCTCCATATCTCATTAATATAAGACAAGGTCAAACCCTAGTTTATGACAGGACTGCGTATGGTTAATGTTAATAATGAGAATTCGTGCATATTAAAAGTTCATCTGCAATCTTCTGTAGTTGTCCCTGTAATATTTGTTGTTAGTGGACATACGTGTACCATATCACATGACATGTTTAAGCCAGGTTCGAGTTAAAAAAAAGGGTTATAAACGCATTTGCAAAAAAAATACTTTCCTCTCATTCTTGTAATGCTTGATTTGAAAGAGAAATTAATTTAATAGCAATTATAACTTATAATCATCTGTTAACTCCCACTTTTTCTATCTGTGGATGACTCTTGTTTTTCAAAGGCTTTCTCTGTGTTGATAGGCAAACTCTCAAAGAATGGATTACAGCTGCTGATAGCCTCTTGAATTGTGCATCACTTGCAACCACTAACTGCCCTGTCTCAAGTTCCAATTCACAAAGGATATTGTGCTATTAATATTACAGCACAAAAAAGTAGATAAAGTTTGCAGATGAGTGCAATTTACTGTTTTGCATTTAATTCTGATTATCACTGTGGCAAAGTATAAATGGTGATTTTATGCCAACAACACAATAGGTATGCTCAATGTCATTCTTAATATCATAAGGTATAGCAAAAATTGTTTGACCTGGCAATTCCGCTTACTTCTTGCCAAAACTGGCACTTCTGCCAGCACAGGTAAGACCTATTTGCTTCCAGGGAGTGGGCAATGGACTCCCTGAAGACAGCCTGGAGACGTATATTGGTCGGTCTGGACCTATGCTTTCATTTATCGAGTTCACAGTTGAGAACAGTTTCTCACACAAATAAGTACTACCGAAATACACAAGACCTGCCGGAACAGTTTACACAAATTTGGGAATATTTTGGGAAGCTCTCTGAGCAACTGAAGGCCCTCTTGCTTTGAGCTGCCCAGTGAAAAAGTGGGTCTCTGTACAAACATTATTTGTCTACAATGGATGAATACTTTGAGGAATAAGCCACAATATAGATTTTCCATTGTGGTCATATTGTACTCTGTTTATGAACTTTTTTCAAAAGCTATGTCCTGAGAACGTGTCCTTTACATTGGAATTAGTTTTTCATTATAACCAGACAGCACTGAAACCTGTCAGGGTGATGAAAAATAGGTTCAATAAATCTTTGATCACATTGTTGCATCTGGCATTTACCTGTGGTGTAGTGCTGACCCTTTGGCTCCTCCTAGGGGATCTGGACGGAAGCCGCTGTGGCGGTGACTGCTCCTCCTCATCTCGGAACAGACGACCCCTTTTTGAGCTCCGTGTGGGCTAGACATTAGAAAAGTTGACAAACCTATATGAGTAATGGTAGCACTCTATGATTAATGATAAAATCAACATTTCTTTGGTAACAGGATGACTCCTAATGTTAAAACTGAAGAATTAGGCAGATTAAAGATAAGATAAGATAAGATATTCCTTTATTAGTCCCACTGGGGGAAATTGCGGTGCAACAGCAGCCAGTGTAGAGCACAGTACAGAGACATCACATCAAGGAAACAACATGTAGTTGGACAACATTAAACAATAAATAATCCATTAATAGTGAATATAAAACCTACATTAACTCAACAAACAGGGATACAAAAAACCATTAAGGAAGAGCCACTTGAAGGCTAACTACCACACCACACTGTAACTTTAAGGAGAGTATGGAGTATTTGCTTCCAATTCATTTGGCAAAATACTGAAAATAAGGAAACACAGAAGTCACACTGCGTCCAGATTTCCATTGACATGCTACAGGAGAAATACTTTCTACATTTACGTGTTTTAACAATAAGATATTAGGTAGGCACGGCATATCTCAGGAGGTAAGGTAGTTGTCCAGTAATCAAAGAATTAGTAGTTTGATCCCCAGCCCTGGCAGAAAGCATGTTGAAGTGTCCTTGAGCAAGACACTGAACCCCTAACTGCTCCTTCTCCTCTGCTCACTGTAGAGGACAAAGTTAATTCCAAGAAATAAGTCTTTTTTAACATGTCACGATTAGTCCCCACATTGTGGAGGTAGACATAGACTTAGGTGGAGCATGGAGGGTTAAGGCTGAATGCCATTCCTGGCATCCCGCACTGGGTTTGAACCCGCAACATCTGGCTCATCAGTTCCCATATCGCGCACTAAATTTCACTGTAAGAATACAATGAAAAATAAAAATTGGCTTGGATAAAACTCCTTCAGATAAATGAATAAACAATAAGAGATTATCCTTTATCGAATCTTTTGAACAATCTTTTTTTGTGGTTATTAACACAACCTTGTCCAAATAAGAAGCAAGGAGAATAGCAATTTGTGAGCCCACTTATCAACCTACAAAAGGGAACAAGAATAAGGAAAGGTGAAAAGGTAGGGGACAGGGACTAGGTTATTAATTTCAAAACCAATTTTTTTTCCATGTGTGAAAGTGATACTAAAAAAAATAGAAAAACTCAAATTCTGGTAAAAACTGACAGTGGGCTCAAAATACAGTTTTATAAAGTGATTGGGATTAGAGGCAAGTGTACTCCCTTTTTCAATCTAAAAATATTGCTGGTCTATGCTGAATGTGTTTCAAATGTAAAAACAGTAGGGACTCTCACCGTGTCCATTGTCAAGGACAAATGTCGTCCTCTTGTGTTGTGAGCTCTGGTGAAACTGTTCTTCTCATTTAGAGTGTTGGACAAACTGCCCTCTAAAGTAAGCAATATTCAAAACAGTATTTAGGAAAAAACATATCAGTACAGTTCAACTGTTTCTTAATTAAATTGTCAAACTATAAAAATATGTTTCCTGGATGAAAGAACACAAATGTACTGCCTTTATTCTTACAAGACTAGAGAGAAAAGAAGCAATGCTCACAGCAGAATGATCCCTGCCTTTTGCTCACTGTGCTGATACAATACAATGGCCTGCATATATTCCGTAGAAATAATATTCATATCCCTAAATTATAAAACATGTTTGCTGATTTTTGAAGGAGATTTGACTACAAAACCAAAGTCATCATCAAATCCAGAACTATTGATAGGAAATATGCCTGACTAAGTTCATTTAAAGCTAGACAGCATTTTCTATAAAGTAACCACATATACTAAAAAAATAGACAGGTAGTAGCACCTTAGTAAAGATGTGAAAGCTAAGCTGCACCAGGGAAAATCCTGACTATGCAATACTTAGATGAAGCATTCAAGGAAAAAGTATTTAAAGAAGGATTTAACTCTTGCTGCAGAATTAACATGCTACAGACAGGATACAGGTGTAGTTTACATATAGCCCTGTTATCTTGGAGGCTACTGCAGTCTGTGATTAGTTGAAGGATGAAGACAAATTAAATCTCTGACAATGCACAAAGAATAGCCATTATCTTTTGGCCTTTTACCTTTTAAGCTGACAAGTGCCTCTGCTGAGGAGCCTGAAATCAACAGAACATGTGCATCATACGGAGTTAAAAGCCACACCACTGCTATTGCATCACATCTGTTTTTACAAATGAGTCTTACATCCTGTCATAGCAATTTTCTAAAACGCTACAACAACATGCATCTGCCACGCAACCATGCTGATATATTGGAATCTGTATGCCAATACCACTTGTTCAGCTGTAGTAAAATGTGAGTCAAGGAGTAATTTTGGTGGACTTTAATGTCAGGAACGTTTATGATAGCCAGAGCAGTAAGGCCCTGACACTACTTTGAGCTGTCAGCACTAACGTCAGCTGGGCAGATCAAGATGAGGGAATTAAGCCAAACAAGCTAACCTGAATAGTGAAATAACACCAACTCAAAAACACAAATACAACAACAACCTGAGTTGAAGGTACAGCTTATAGTTTTCACCCTGGGAAATAACAAAACCAACTCAAGACTTCACACCAGTGAGTCAAGTTAACGTCAACTAAATAACGTTTAATGTACATGACATACGAGACTTCAAAATGATGTCTTACTGACAGTTCATGCTTATCGAATAAGGTTCAACAACACATGGAATAATTACAAACACCACGTTGTTGTTTTAAGATGAACCAACTAAATATAACAAGTATTAGCTACTAGCTAGGCTAACGTTATTTGTTTACACAGCTAGGCTAATGTTAGTATCTTGGGTCCAACGTTAACCGCTAGCTTTGCTTAGCAATGTCTTGCTAACAGGCGTTAGCTGACTTGTACAGACCAGTATCTCTGTACATGTTAAAACATTTTTTTTAAGTCTTCACAAATTTTAAGCTACTTATTCAATAAATAACGACTCTTAGTGACCAACGCGCTATCTTCGGATCATAGCAGAGCTGAGGAATTACAAAACAAAACTCCACAAATTCGTGTTGTTACTCACTCTCGTCTAACAGCTGGTCCATCTCCGCCATCTTGAATTAGCCGCGCCGCTTTTTCAAAGACCTTGTCAAATTGCATTCTGGGTCGGTACGCTTGTCTGGAGGGCAACTTGACAAACAAACCTACAAGTTGAAAATAAAATAGGACGACAGCTATATGGTTTTAAACACAAGATAAAGTTAGTCTACACTGCCGTGTATAACGAAAGTCAAACTACATGTTAGTTTAGATATATTATAATTTTATTAAAGCGTTTATTGAAAGAAACGTTTTATTTCTCATAAAGGTGACGTCTTCAGTCTGAGCTGACTGCAGGTATTCCCACTGGCCGACTGCCTCACAACCAGATTCCTCAACCACACTCATCTACTGCCTGGATATTTCATTTTTTTATGGAAGTAAATAATTAAAGTAATTGTTGTGTGCACATTGATTCTGGGGCACAGAAGTCCCGGTAGTGAAACCCGCTATGCTGTGTGGTGTGGAGACAGCAGCACTGACAGACAGAAAGAAGCTGGAGGAGGAGGTGAAGATGCTGAGATTTACATTGGGAGTGATGAAGAAGGACCAGATCAGGAACCAGTATATCAGAGGAATAGCTCAGGGTGGAGGGTTTGGAGACAAATCAAGAAAGGCCAGACTGAGATGCTCTGGACATGTGTGGAGGAGAGACCTGGTATACTGGGAGAAGGATGCTGAATATGGAGCTGCCAGGCAAGAGGAGAAGAGGAAGACCAAAGAGGAGGTTTATGATGTGGTGAGGGAGGACATGCAGGTGTCTGGTGAGACAGAGGAAGATGTAGAGGACAGGAAGAGATGGAGATGATGATCTGCTGTGAAGACCCCTGATGTGAAAAGGCAAGGCTAACGGTTGTAGTACCAGTGGTCGTAGGGTTGGTGGTGGTGGTAGTAGTAGTAATCATAGTAGTAATAATATATTTTAAAACGGTTTCCCTTATGTCTCGCAAGGGGAAATTTGGATTTCTCTGCATTTTAACCCATCCCATTGTATAGGAGCAGTGAGCTGCCACTCTATGACACTCGGGGGGCAGTTAGGGGTTCAGTGTCTTGGTCAAAGAGTCCTCAACACGCTTTCTTCAGGACTTGGGATCGAAACTGTAACCTTCCAATTGCCAGACGACCGCTCTACCCACTGAGCTATGCCGCCCCCTAGTGCATATATTAGAGATGGTGGTGGTGGTAATATTAGTACTACTACTACTACTGTGAGTAGTTTCAGTAATACAGTAGTAACAGTAGCAGTAGTAGTAGTAGCAATAATAGTAGCAGCAGTAGTTATAATAGTAGTAGCATTAGCAGCATCAGCGGTAGTAGTAGTAGTAGCACTATCAGCAGTAGTAGTAGTAGCAGCAGCCTATGCCCACCCAAAATAAATTCTGATGTTTTAGTTTGGACATAATTCAACAGAAAGAATCCTCAATAAAGAATCCAACAATTATTAATGTTCAAAAAGGAGCAGGAGGAAGTATAAATTGATATATTTAGTAAAAAGTAGTGCAACACAGCAGAGGGAGCTCTGTGTTTCACAACCCAACGATATTATGAGATGGGAAACTGATCAAGTCACCTGTTGGCATTCCAACTTTGAAAAGCCCAAACAAGTAGAATGATTTCAAAACCAAAACCCCTCCTGATTCCACACAAACACTCCTAAAGCCTAGGGAGATAGTGGATGCTTTTGCAGATTTCTATTAACAACTGTATGATGACTAGGTTTCCCATCTTATAGAAAGGAAGACACAGGCCTTCCTTGAAAAACTACAGTTACCATCATTAACAGCAGAGGAGGTGTCTGATATGTTAAAGCCAATTTCTTTACAGGAAATAGCCGGTTCTGTGGTAAAGCATTTTGAGTGGTCACTAGACTTGAAAAGCACTGTATAAAAATGAACTAATTTACCATTAATATTCAACAGTAATTCAGGGATTTTCAACTTTATTCAGGGGGGTACCACGTGGAAAAAACTAAAAGGTTAACATTCATCATCATCTGCAACACTAACTTGGATTAAACATGGAACCACAAAAAATATTTTTAATGGCAACAGTCTTTTCACTGAACAATGTGGCAAAATAACAGTACACATGCCTCATACAGAACTTTGAACTTAAGTTTTTCAAAAGAACTTTATCCTACCAGGTCTGACTCTGGAAACCTCTAGTAAACTAAGCCAATGTGTATAAATGCCAGTTGATTGTTCTTTTAACTGAAGTCTTTCTAACCTTACAGTTTTATGCCTTATGAGAAACATAACCCATATGAATCATTATCAGAACTGACTTCCTTTCTAATCCAACATCTTTATCTCCACAGTATTTGCCTGACTAACCACCCCATGAACCTGTAGGATGCAGTCTTCAGACAAGTCTGAAATGGTTAAGAGGTAACAGAACACACCTAGAACTAGGGATGCTACCACTTATTACATGAACCTGGCATGTGGGTAATAAAGTGACTTGGGACTTCCGGCGAACAATACAAAGCATGGCAGTCCCTTGCAAACCATTATCTTCTGTTGCGAGAAGAAACCTCAGGCATTTAAAAGGCAACAGTGTCTCTTGCATTTGCTAAGGGGGCTTGAACATATAGCCCCTTTCATTCACCAAAGGGATGTCTGGTAGTTGAACTTAATCTTCAGCAGGTACTTGAGGTTCACCTGAGCCACATCGTATACAATGTACCTGGAAAAACAATGGTTAAGGGACACAAACACCACTGCTGATTATACAACTTGTATCAGACTATAAAAAAGGAGTATGCACTTAGTGATGGACTTCAACAGATTTCTTGTCTCTCTGTCATATGTACACCCCAAAAATGATTTTATCAGTGTCTTGTAATGACAGCTGGGTGACAGATGGTTTCACTTTTAAAAATTAGCTATGCAGATCTGTGGCTTCACAAAATGGGGACTAATTAACAACAATTAAATAACACAATTCATTAAACTATGAAACAAGAACAAAAGACATGAGATCAGATAATAGAACAATTCACTCATACTCATTAACCAGGCACGGTGAATTAACAAAGGATACTCATTGTATAGAAGGCTTGTGTCATCTATGTTAGTATTGACTCCTTTCCCCAGAGGCACTTGCACCCCATCTAAAGTGACAGTGGCATTTGCGTCAGGTGCTGTTCTGCCCAAACCTAGGAAAATAGAAAAATGGATGAGTATGGACAGATCTGAGAGTAACAGACACACATGACACAATTTATTTAACCGTTTCAACTGAATTTCCTTTCAAGTTTTACAAGCCAATCAAAATGAAGTCCACAGCGAATAACTACGAACAAATCATGGGATTCTCACCTTTAACACTGTGTTTGCCTTTGGGTAATTTTGTAATGTGTGATGCCTTCTTCAGTTCATGCCTGTATTAGATAAAGAGGAGAAACTCTTACAGATTTAGATCAGAAATATTTGGTAAAAAAAATCCCCTTAGTATTTAAGTATTCTGTAGAGAATCAAATATCACCTACATGTTACCAAGGGCAACCTCTCCCAGCAGTAGAAGGCCTACAGGGTCCGACTGGGAGGTGTGGCAGTAGTTAGCACTCTTGGACACCATGTCTGCAAAATATACACCTTTGCCAAACATGTAACCAGTCTAGAGAAAGACCAAAGAACATGCAAAAGGCATCAGTTGATTTTTTAGAACTTCAGACACACAATGAACAATCAATATTTACAGAGGAAAAGAAAACCCCAAGGAAGGGAAGCCAATGCATCGGGTTATTGTATTTCTACAATGAAATATCCCTCTGCATTTAACCCATCCTATTGTAAAAGGATTCCCTTATCAGTCCTGCAAGGGGAAATTCGGATTCCTCTGCATTTTAACCCATCCTATTGTATAGAAGCAGTGAGCTGCCACCGTATGGCACTCGGGGAGCAGTTAGAGGTTCAGCGTCTTGCTCAAGGACACATCGACACACTTTCTGCTGGAGTGGGGACCGAACCTGCAACTTTCCGATTGCCAGATGACCACTCTACCCACTGAGCATTAGGAAAGAAGTTGACTCACCACAGGGGCCTCTGGGGGTGCAATACGAAGACCCTGAGACAAGATGCCAGCATAGTTGGTGGTGCGTGAACCGTGCCACAACAACTGCCGATTGTGCAGTTCCTTAAAGGGATGATACCGCTGGTACTCTCCCTCCCGAACAATTTTGAAGATCTGAAAGAGTCAGAGAACGTGGGTGCAAGTCAGACTTTCTGCCCCAGAAAGGAGCTACATGGAAGGTGTACTACAATACCAATGTCCAAAGCTTTATTAAAAAAAGAACCACTTATTCTGAAATGTTAAAAAACATAGCTTTCCATTAACACCATACCTCTTGTACTTCCAGTGTGTAAGTATTGTGAGTTGCAGCGTGTGTGTTCTTGACATATTGAGAAATAGTCTTAGCTTCCTCTGTGCTCTTATCCACAACCTGTATAAAAAGACATTAATATATCAACACACTTGCAAATTTTGACAATGTATAATATCAAAAACATCAAAGTACATAAGTTGTACAGCCGAGACTGCATGACTACATATAAGGAGACCAAGTGGCTAGAGCAGCCCATAACCTCAATTTTGGTTTTGAGCTTCTCGTAGTTGATGTCAATAGGATCACTGCCATCATCCTCTGCCCCTCCTCTCAGCAAGCTATAGGCCACTTCAATATCCAACAGGTTGTCAAGCATCTGAACTCTAGCCTGTGTGATGGAATAGAACAATTCAATAAAGCCCTTTGTCATTAAATTCTATGGGATAATTTACATTCAAGATGCCTAAATTAATATATGGTCTAACAGCACGAAGTGGATGTTCCATTTATTCATCTGTTGATGTCTGCAAGTGCTAGAAGCTGCTGTGAACTAGAGTCAAATTCCTCATGTGCATAGGCAGCTCACTTGCGCCATTAAAGTTGATTCTGAAAATGTAAGCATTACAACTAAAAGTCCAAGTGCTGTTGAAAAAAGAATTCAAATGCCTTGTATAGCAGAGGGCCATTTAGACTGTTAACTTGAACAAAAGCAGGCTGATGTAAAAAAAAATCAAAATATAGTGTGAAACATGTTTTTAACCTGAATGTAGTCCAGGTCACTGAGCAAGGGAGGCTTCTTCATGCCAAAGTCATGAGGTATGAGAGTGTAGAAGCGATTAGACAAGTCCAAAATCTGGGCCTCAGGGACATCATCTGCTACAGCCTGGGACAGAAAGAAAAAACAATATACGTAGCTGTGGTTAAAGAAAGCTAGGTAAACAGATAGGTAATTTGTCTCAATGGGAAGCAACCGCACCCTAAATGTTAAGAGTTCCACACAGTAAACAACACACCATAGAACTGCTGTTCCATTATCAAGGATAAAGGAAGAGAAGAATGGATAAATGTGGATTTGCGTGATAACATGATTGACAGTTTAGAAGATCAAAGTGACATAGTAGGTATAACACACTCCTTGATTTAGCATCTAGCTAGATGAGGTGAAAAAGTATATCTGTAATTTGGTGAGTTTGAACCTGAAGCTTGTCATACTTTTCTATGTTCAAAATATTTTTTCACCATTTCCGTTAGGACATAAATGATTATCTTTAATCATGGGAATGAACATTTGAAACAAATTGTTACATGTGGAAAGTTAATTTTGATTGGGGGATGGAAGATATGCTACAAAGTTAAGTACTTGGTCAATTCTGGAGGACACCAGAGTGGACACTGACCTGCTGCACTTCGCTAAGAAGAGCATAAGCACTCTGGATTTGCCGCTTACTGAGCTTTCCCAGGGGCATCTTCTGAAGGTCAATCTGAAGACAGGAGAAATAATGTAGGTCATTAAATGTATGTGTCGTGCGAGAAAAATAAACAACTGTCATTGAGATGGAAAGATTTGGACAAAATAATTTAATACATAAAACCAAGCACTCCCTTATAGGAGCGCCTTCTTACCACACCAGTAGAAACCAACGAAGCCAGACCAATCCACTTAGCCAGCCTTCAACTTTTAAATACTTACCTCAAACTCCACCATGGCCTTCTTCATGCTTTCCACATCAAAGATCATCCTGATGAGCTCCTGGACAGGTTTGGGTAACCGAGACTTGGTCCCAGCAGAGGCCGTCAACTTCTTCACTGCCTCTTCATCCTGTCCGGCAACAGCAAGACCACAGTAAATCAGTTTCAATGGCCACAGTCAAAGGCATACTGATGGTTAAATTGTTAAAAAAGGAGAATTCGAGAATCTACATGTGTACTATAACACACGCACAAATATAATGATCAGATGCTATGTATCCATATTGTCTATGCTCCATAGCCTATGATATCTGAAAGTGTAAGAACAGGTTAAGAGCTGTGCATATTATTGCATGATTTTTTTTTGTGGGTGACTGTACCTGTCCATAGTCAATCTCCAGTGGGTAGAACTTATTGGGGTATTTGGTGAAGTTTGAGCAGCCCCAGTGGTTGCCCGTCTTCTCTTTGTACACGCCAAGGAAATTGTCTATGGCAGAGTTTTTGTCTTGGAACTTATCCAGCTTGTTGCCTCCAATAGTGGTTCCAACCCTCCCCCATGATCTGAACACCGAGTACCTACACATACATGAGGGGGTTCAATGAAATAAACAAGCAATATTAAGTATTTTGACAAATAGGTTTACTGATGCACACTTTGCAAGCAAGATAGCCAGGGGGTCAGGATATATCTACTTAGCATGCAATATAATTTGAACTTGAAGTATATGAATAACAGTTAATCTGATGCCCTCATGTTTTTTTGTTTTGTTTCTTATTTTTCTATCCACCCAAATTCCCAAAATTGCCTACTGCTGGATTCGTCACTTTTGGTGCCCCTCTAGAGCATCGACAGGAAGGAGGAAGTGGTAGTATGTGTCTCCTCCAAGTCACATGACCACTAGCCCTCACTAGTCCACACATCATGGTCTGGTGGGGAAAGCACAGTGCTTGGCCGTCAGAGGAGAATGAAGCAGAGTACTTTCCCTTCACTTAACCAAGAGGCCTGGACGACCCAGAGGGGGACACTAGTGAACCCAGAATACTTTATCCAACCTAACCCTTATACCCATGTGAGGCTTAGCCAATTATGACCCACTAACTATGGACCTCTGGCCATATATATACACACACACACACTGTATATGTATATATAACTGAGATAAATGTA
>OMLC01104675.1:0-13829 GCA_900302585.1 Regalecus glesne
TTGTGTGTGTGTGTGTGTGTGTGTGTGTGTGTGTGCGCGCGTGTGCGTGTGTGTGTGTGTGATAGGAACAAAAGTAGAACTAACTCCATTTTAAAATCCTTACATCAAGCATTTTCTGACATCCATCTATCGATCTGTCTGTCTGTCTGTCTGTCTACCTGTCTATCTTTCTACCAACTTTTCTATTTACCTGCTTCTATTTACCTATCTGCTGAATCTGTCTGTCTTTGCCAGTCCTATATGTATGCCTGTTTGTGAATGTAATTTCCCTCAAATTGTCACAATGACATTACACCAGTAGAACACTCAAAGTATACAGCATTTACTGTCTAATCAATAGGCCCAATATGACCATGAGGATACACCTCAAAGTCCCCAAAATGTATCTAAGTACTCAATTTACCTCGAAATTACCATGCAGGCAGTGCACATTGCCATATAAAGACAAAACATCTTTCATTCCTCTTTCTGAAGTGTGCATGTCACTTCCTTCCTTGTAGATTTGAATAGATGCGTTGTCGCCCTGCTTCTGTTGCCATCAGAGTGCACTGCCTGTCAAGCAGTGAGCAGCAAAGAAGCCTGTTCAAGACAGACCAGGGAAGACGTCAGCAAAGCCGAAGGAAGACGGACAGAAAAGACACTAACTCCACACCCAGGTCTCACCAGACTGCTAGTTTCACCTCTCAGGTAATTAATGATGAGATGGTTTATGATCTACGTGGGTGTACCCCAAGGCCCGCCTGGGAAAGACTTGAGTGATTTGATGGAGACTTAGATTTATACTGCATGTGAGGGGAAGAGACTGAAAGACAGACAGACATGAGGAGATAGAGGGTATAAGTACATGTGATTGCATTACTTGTTTTCAATACAGTCCATTTTTTTGAATGAAGTTGGCAGTGATGATTATGTTATACTCCTATCCACCTATTTCTCCTCTATTCATAAATCTTCCAACATCAATCAGAACAGTCACAGGGCATCATGCCACATGGCAGCTGCTTATCACTGCTTCTATACAATAGGATGCGTTAAATGCAGAGGACTGCAAATTTCCCCTTGTGGGACTGATGAGGGAGTCTAAAAAACACATGCAACTCAACTGAAGCCCCAACTCACTAGCATGCTTGTTTAAAGTTTAAGCGGTTTCCTTCGACAGTTATATGGTACATCGTGCATATAAGGGCCCTGGAGGAAACAACAGTTAAACCACTGCAGTGCTCAAAAAGGAAGTCTGTGGTAAACATGAAAAAAATCCTACCAAACAAGAGTTGAAAGATACTGGGGAGGGACCTTTATTCAATCGAAGACAGAAAACATGCTTCGGTGATGCTGTGACCATGTCCGCAGGTTCCAGGTTAGGTCTGGCCAATGCAAATGTACCCACACAAGCTCAAACTGAGGGACAAGGCATGCTGACAATCATGGACAATGTTACATGTGGCTCACAGCGGGAATCAGGTTTAAGTTATTGTCACACACAAATTGATGGCCACTGCAAAGTTTCACTCTGCACCACCCACTATTTAAATGATTAAGCTTTGATGGTGCCAATAGGCATAACTGTACATGGGACCAGTTTAGTTTGTGTTGTTGCAAGTTTAAGGTCTACCACTGGCTGCAGTTGGATGAAGCAGGAGTTACAGAGCATGGTTCTTGCTCATGTTTCAAATGTTTACATTTCTTTTTAATAAGTTGCAGAAACTGTTATCTCAGAAATCTTTTCTCTGATTAGATCAGATAAAGCCACTTCTCCCTGAATCATACCAGAAGTGCCCAGTTTGTCTAGAAAGGAAAATAAGTTAAACTTACTTCAAACTTTGAAAAAACGCAGACCCACTTGTGGTTGAGAGAACCCCCACAGTGCAATGTAGCCTCATTCTAAATGCTTAATTTGGGTCCATCTGCGATTCATGTCATATATGCCTTGAAGGAATTGTAAAAAGATGAATTGCTGGCCAAAAAATAAAGGCTGCGTGAGATAGATACTGATAGATAGATGGATGGATGGGTGGACAGATGGATTAATAGAAGGATACACATGCAAACACACATGCGCCCACACAGAAACAAACGCATACATGTTTGTTTCTCTATACTTGGGGGAGCTGTCGTTGACTACATTTATGCCCAAACCATCATAACTACATGCCTAACCTTAACACATACCCCAACCTTAATCTAATCCTAATTCTAATCTTAATCCTAAACCCAAATCATAACCCTGAAATAAACCATTTTCCTCATGGGGACCCATAAAATGTCCTCACAAGGTAAATTGACTTATTTTCATATAGCATTTTTCTAGCAACCACTCACAGCACATCTGGTTTTTCTGTCTTAAATGAGGACATTTGGTAAAATAAGATTAGCTGTAGGAAAACAAGCAAACACACACATACACAAGCATTGTATGCGATGATCATGTGACCTGAATTTCTCAGATTGCTTCATTATATTTCATTTAAAAGTACAGCACAAGTTGGGCATCTAATAAAGTTATGAACTAAAGCTATGGACATTTTTTAGCGTCTTGTCGTACATCTACAGAGATTAATGCTGCAGCATCATTACTGAGTTCTGTGTATGTTGATGAATCTTGTTCTGGTTCTTCCAAATACATCTTGTTAAGGTTACAAAAGATTCTGTGCTCAGACAACTGGAACAGAAATGCTATCATAAGAATGTATCAAAATCCATTATCAACAATCATTACTATTTATCTGTTAATGGGTGAAATAGGACTTTTCAGTCACTGGAACCTCTAAACTGACAGGCAACATCAAACAAAAGTATACTTCTTCCATCGACAGGATGTGCAGCTAAAGTAGGAAGTTGTGGGCTGACAGATGTGAAAATGAAAAAGGCAACTTTGGCCAGTTTGAACGATTCATTTTGAGCACCAACAATTCATAATATAACGCTATTCTCACCTGTCCCAACTTTTTTTTATTTCTCTCCTGCCCCAATTTCATTATCAGCTGCTACTACGTTTCAGCTTAATACATAGAAATAATCTAGTCACGAATCTAATCTTTCTCCATTTTACCTTATTCTCATCATTTTGTAACAGATTTCAATTCAGTTATTGACTTCCATGGCATAGTGAAGTATAAGCTTCCCACTGGGCTACACACTTACCGGTACAGTTGCTATGTGTTTTAGTGAAATGAATAATATCCTTCCTGTGGTCTCCCCTGCGCTGTCTCTGATGCCCTGTAGTCTTGTACTGCGTGTATCAGTATGTAAAGTGCTACAAGATGAGTTGGAAATATGGTCCATTTTATGTGTTATGATTAGTCGCTATGAATATGTTGCTGACTTGATGAATCTTTATCTGTTTATGTGTCATTGTACATACATACAATGACATTTGTTCTTGGAGATGATTAGATTGCATTATAATTATATTGATCTGCCAAATGAAGTTACTCTCATTAAAAGTTCGTTTTTGTATCTCTCAGAGATCAGCCCGGATAAGAATGGTGGAGGATGTTTCACTAAGTTGTATGCTCTCGCTCCGTTTCAGGAACCACTTTCTGAATAAGATTTCCAAGATGGCCAACCCGACACAGATCTCCCCAGAAGAGCTAGAGGAACTGAAAGAGGCTTTTGCCAAAATTGGTAGGAGAAGTTGACCTGTAACAGTATCCATCCTGTAGCAATTGTTCCTCTTTTAGTTGAACTGATCCAGAAAAACTAGTTTGTTGGTGATTTATCATGTCCTCTGTAACAAATAGTTTGAAATTATAAGGTATTCAGTCATGACATCACTACGCCCACATTCAATTATTTCTTTTAAAACTTCATATCAAGCAACATTGCAAGTTTATAAAACATGTTAAAAGTGACATATAAAGAATGTCGCATTAACTATACTACTGGACACATAAGCAAATGAAATGCGTGAAAACATTCTGTTTCATCACTGTACCTCTGACAGTGTCACCCTAATATGTGACCTTTGACATTTTCATCCGATCTCAGATGTGGACAACAATGGTTTCATCAGCAAAGACGAGCTCAATGAGCTTTTTAAGGCTGCCAACCTGCCCCTGCCAGGCTACAGGATCCGAGAGATCGTTCAAGAGCTGACCAAGAGTGGGGAGTGTCTCACCTTCGATGAGTTCACTCATGTGAGTTCAGAGGTCAAATCCTAGAAATCCTAGGGTTTACTATGTAACCAAAATAAACTTTTTGAGGAGGTCACTCACAGATATATGTCCACAGTGCAAGCTAGATGGGCGAAGTAGAATTATAACACTGGCAAGAATGTCTTGATTCATGCTCAAGGCAACGATGGCAAGGATGTGCTTGAAAACCTTATCTTAAAGGAACAATTGAAGCTTTTGTATTAAGTATATAGCATCCTGCCACAGAATCAGCCTAGCTCTACCAATGAATGAGTCTAAATAGTCATGTGACAAGAAAAAGCATATTATCAGGTTATAGTTTTTTTTACAGCAACATACAATTTTTTCTGCTGTTGGTTATTGGTAGCTGTCAAGTATAATGACAGCCTTCCTTGCATGAACAGGGTCACTGATGACCATGAATCAGTCAGTGAGAGCCAACGGTTAGGGTAGTTTCCATTCAAACACTACATCAATTGATTTCATTCCTTTTAATCCAGAGATTTCAGATGATGTACTTTTTGGCAGTAAGTGAATGAGGGTCTTCATGTCGTGTGTTTTTTTTAACCTCTTATCTAGGTTTTGTTGTGTATTTTATAGGGACAGCTCAGGTTAGATACTTTGGAGGCTCAGCAAGAGAGATGAGATAGAGATCATTTAGACGTGTGGTGGAGAGATGGTGGGTATACTGGGAGAAGGATGCTGAATATGGAGCTGCCAGGCTAGAGGAAAAGAGCAAAACCAACGAGGAGGTTTATGGGTGTGGTGAGGGAGGACATGCAGGTAGCTTGTGTGACTAAGGAAGATGCAGAGGACAGGAAGAGATGGAAACAGATGATCTGCTGTGGCGAACCCTAATGAGAACAGCTAAAAGTAGAACAAGAAGACGATCTAGGTTTTGTTGAAATTATCTTTGTTTTCTCTTCCTTGATCAGGTTGTCCATGGGCTGAAGAGCACAGATGTGGCGAAAACCTTCCGCAAAGCCATCAATAAAAAAGAGGGACTGTGTGCCGTGGCTGGAACCTCAGAGCAGTCTGGGACTCAGCACTCTTACTCAGGTCAGAGGGCTCTTATTTAAACACACGCACACACACACGCACACAGCATACATCATGGAGGATGCTTGAGAGACGGAGGTTGAACAAGACCAGTGCCAAGACACAGCGTATACTCTCCTCAAATCTCAGCCTTGAAAGGCTCTGACTGAAGCCCTTCCGTGAGGACTCTGGCTTGCATCTCATCATGCAGTTGGTGCTGGGCAAAGAAAAACTTGGGTGGTATACCCAAGTTTGGAGAGCTCTTTCCAGAGTATCTCATAGTTTATAGTATCAAAGGCTTTGATGAGATCAATGAAGGCTATATAGAGGTCTTTGTGCTGTTCTCTTCTCTAGTAGCTGCTGTAAGACAAAGACGATGTCATTAGCGGATCTGGACTTCCAGAAACCACATTGTGTTTCTGAGAGAGCACTTTCTTAAATGTGCTCCATCAGTCTTTTGAGCATGATTTTTGTCAGCACTTTCCCTGCCATGGGGTTAGGGTAAGGCTTGTTGTTCTTCTGCTTGGTGGGTTTCAAAGAACTGAGGCAGACTGAGGGTTTTAAAGTTATTCTCCTAGCAGCCAATAATATTATGACAATTCTTAAGAAGTGTGACTCCATCTGCTGATGGGACAGGGTAATAGTTTTCTTCCTAGGGCCGTATATGGCTTTGATGGCATCATAGCAGTCCTGGGTATTATTGCAGTCTACAAAGTTTTGGATTTCTTGTACCTTCTGCAACCACCAGGTGTCCTCTGTGGTCAAGAGAGCACACTGGGCACACTTGCCTCAGCAAAAGTGGCTTTCAGGTTGGGTGATCCAAGGTTGGACAGGAGAACTTTGTAGGCTCCATGTTTTGTTTGCAAGAGTGGTGGTATTTTGGTAGAGTTATCGTCAAACCAGTCCTGGTGTGGTTTCCTTGATATACCAAGTGCTTCCAGGACTGCACCTCAGGTAGCTGTGCACAGAGCTGACCAGTAAGCGGAATCTTCCGGAACATGATCAAGGTTTCTTGCACAGAGTCATCAGAGATTACCTGTGGTGGTGGGAATGTTCAGTGTTGCGGTGTTGAGCTTTCTGGTAGAGAATGTCCTTTAGTGATGTGTGTTAATATCCATGAGGAGTTTGGATCTGACCATAAGATGATTGGTCCAGGACTCAGCCCCTGGCATGACTCGGGCGGTAAGAACATCCTGTCTGTCTTTTTGAGGGGCAATGATGTAATCCAGGAGGGAGGTGCCAGTGCTTTGAGTGGGGGTGTTGCCAGGTGTCTTTGAGGTTGTTCTTCATTTGGAAGATGCTATTGATGATGACCAG
This sequence comes from Regalecus glesne, assembly GCA_900302585.1. Classification (NCBI taxonomy): domain Eukaryota; kingdom Metazoa; phylum Chordata; class Actinopteri; order Lampriformes; family Regalecidae; genus Regalecus; species Regalecus glesne. Next base: position 6,489 of record OMLC01104675.1, read on the forward strand.
GCAACATTCCACACAGACAGAGATGAGTTAGATCCCAATCCTGTTCGTTTACCCCACTCCATTCTGGCTCAGGACTTTGATCCATACAAGATACTCTGTGCTCTGCATTAATGTCTCCCATGAGTTTGTCTGTTGTTTTCTGGATAATGGTGTCAAGAGCTCATATGTTCATGCGCAGATAATCACACAGACGTACACACACATATACGTACTCCAACACCATAATTTATACCCACACACATGCTAACATTTCACATACTTTCACATACAAACACACTCCAGCCAGCCCCCTCCAGCAGCATGTGCTGCTAATAACCTGATCACCTCTCTCTCTCTCTCTTTCTCTCTCTCTCTCTCTCTCTCTCACACACACACACACACACACACATACACACATGCACACCAACAATGAAATGAAAGTGAGCTACAACATGGTTGGTCAGGTATCTTTTCATAGTGGGTTTCTTCTATTTACAGAGGAAGAAAAGGTGGCCTTTGTGAACTGGGTGAATAAAGCCTTGGAGAAAGATCCTGACTGTAAACACCTACTCATGATGGACCCCAACAGCAACGACCTGTTCACTGCTGTAGGGGATGGAATCGTTCTATGGTACTTAATGAGAATGATGATTTCCTCTACTCTATTGTGACATGTTATGGTCATCCATTAAGCCTGAGTGAACACCAGTATCTCCAGTTTCATGTTATGATGCCAACAAGATACTTTTACGCATTGTTGGAAATTGTGATGAAAAAAGTTTAACGACAACAAAAAACAAAAATTATATAATGCATTCGAAAAACAGATATGCATTCACTTAAGGGTGAATAATTCGCATGAAGATAGAGATTGTGTGAGGGAGAGAAAAGGACATGGATAATTTTTGAATTTCTCTAATTGCGAATTGTCAATATTTTTGAATTTTCTTGATTATTTTTGATGCTACAGTCTTCCAAAAGATAAGATCTTTCGGAAAGTTTTCAAGTAGGATAAATTAGAATATTATTTCCGTTATCCAGACACAATGAAGAACCCATGAGTGGAATCAGATCAACCACACCTGACCTGGGATTGAATATTGTCTAAATCTCCGACTCTCTCTTCTCGTCCGTCTCATTGACACTCAAAACATATTTAGCCAAACATTTTATGAAATAAGGTTTGATCCACCAAAACAGTTGATAGGAGTGTAATCAGATGTAAGTCACAAACTGCAAAAAAATGGCCTCCGGGCTTGTGATTGTTTTAGTGTGTTTATATACCTTTATATGCACACACTTCTTGGACAATATCTGGGCAAACCACAGGACAAAGTATCACTAACAGGCAGCCAGGACGTAGATTCACAGAATAGAAATGGCTGTTAGGTGTGGTTTGGTCAGTAGTTTATATACTAGACTGAGATCATGAATCTGAACTGTGGAAACACTGACTATGTTATCTTAAAAAATAATTAAAAAAATGCACCTCTACACACTCCCATATCCCATTTCACATCAAAATGAACTAAATCCAAACTGCTAGGCTTGAATCTACCTGAATATTTCTCTCTGTCTTTTTAGTAAGATGATCAATTTGTCTGTCCCCGACACCATCGATGAGAGAACCATCAACAAGAAAAAACTAACACCCTTTACCATCCAGGTAAGATTTGATGTTACTGTTGGTGAAGTTTAGGATCAGCAAGCTAAATCTTTTGGTCTGTCAGCAACAATTCACTCAAGTTTTAATAATTCATGATGCAGATGGATATTTAAATCACAGACATTCGGAAATGATGGTTGTAAAACTGATAGATCTGACTGACTTTCCAGACGAGGGCAAATGTTACCAGTAAAAGGGCTGGTATTTCATTTCCAACTAACACAAGGGATTATTAATGATACACTACTAAACCTGCTATCTACACTTCAAACAGATACCCCAATTTTACTCTCCTATACATGTGACCTAATAGGAGAACTTGAACTTGGCTCTGAATTCAGCCTCAGCCATTGGCTGTCACGTGGTGAACATTGGTGCTGAGGACCTGAAGGAGGGCAGGCAACACCTGGTCCTAGGCCTGCTCTGGCAGATTATCAAGATCGGGCTGTTTGCTGACATCGAGATAACCAGAAATGAAGGTCTGTGTCTGAGCAGAGGAGAAGTATATATATATATGAAAAGAAAAACATGATAAAGTGTAACTCCCTGCAGAAGGGATGCCGAGGTGTTCTTGAAAAAGTCACTGAACTCCTAAATGCTCCCCGAGTGGTTTTTGCCAGCTGCTCACTGCTCCTATACAATAGGATTGGTTAAATGTAGAGAACAAATTCCACTGGCTTGTATAGTGTGGTAAAAAAAATGGTACAAAAACAAAAGAATCTCAAAATTCCTTATCCCCTGTACAAGCTATCTCAACCCAGTCAGCTATTCAAAAAGTCAATTTTGGTTATATTAGCCTAGATTGTATGGCACTTAAATGGTCCTGGTGGAGAAATTTGGACATTATGGCTTTACATAGATACACATTAGACAAGAAGATATACTGAAGATATACCATTTAGAGATAAGAGCAGGCTTTATTAAAAGTAATCAATGAGAGCGTGCTATAAAAAAAAACAACTTTGTGTTTCTCCTGAATACTTTTCTTCATGCAGCCCTCATTGCCCTTCTGCGTGATGGAGAGAGTCTGGAGGACCTGATGAAGCTTTCTCCAGAGGAGCTGCTTCTGCGCTGGGCCAACTATCACCTGGAGTCTGCTGGCTGCCCCAAGATCAACAACTTCAGCTCTGATATCAAGGTGAGGAATAAGCATGTATGAATTCATAAATTAAGTGTACCAAAAAGACTCCATCAACTATTTTGCCTTAAGAAAGTGTCTAGCCAAACTAGAGGAATGAATGTTAAATGCCTGGTTCAAAGGCACTAAATGGTATATGATGAGAGAAGGAAGATATTTTTATTCCTGCATTTATCTCCATTGGTCTACGGAATCAAGCCAACTCTCTGGTCTAGAATACCAATGACCATATGAAAATATACAACAGTAATGTACACGCTTTGTATGTCTTTTATATTCATGCTGTGTTTTACAATGCAGGACTCCAAAGCCTACTATGCCATCCTAAATGAGGTGGCACCAAAAGGAGATGAGGAAGGTGTTCCAGCCATCCCTATTGAGATGTCAGGACTTAGGGTAAGAGCACCCAGATTACATAGACACAGTGATCTTGAATCGCAAAGAGATATCCTCTGGTTATAATTTTCAATCATGGTGAAAATAACAAACCCTCCAAGAAAAATACATAACTGGAAATTCATTCTTAAGCCACATAAAGATAAATAAATCATTATTTGATTTTTGTGATATCAGTGTATTTAAGTCCAGGGCAAACTGACTTATTTTAGTTTGCATTGGTCACGATTTCACCTTCCCAGACAAAATTCCCCATTGATTATAAAAGATGTGGTTTTGAATAAATATGTCCAGGGCTCCAGATGCTGACTGAAATGGTTGTCAATGCAACTTGCCTTTCAATTTTGTGACCATTTTTTCTACCAGTACCCAGTGGCTACTGTTACCCATAAGCTAGACAAACAAATATAAAGAAATAAAGAAATACGCAAACAAATAAATTAATAGATAGATATGGATATATATATATATATACAAACAGACAGACAGACAGACAGATAGATAGATAGATAGATAGATAGATAGATAGATAGATAGATAGATGAATAAATGAATAGAAGATGTTTTTTTAATTTTCAAACAAGTATTAAATCACAAGTATATCTGTTAAATTAAAATATATATACATATATGTATAGAAAATACATATACATATACATATACATACTCATACACACACAGAGGTTAGAAAAAATCAACAGCAAAAAGAAAAAAAGATAAACAAATGATAGTGTAGCCTGTTCGAAAAATAATAAAAATAGATAATCAAAATCCCCATACTTTCTCAATGGATCAGAGGCCGCAATGAATAAAAGTGTTCATGTGGGATATATGTAATGTATGAAAAGGAAATCAACTAAAAGTTGGAAAGTAAGGGTAAAAAAATAAACGTAATATTTCTGCTGTTTAACCAACCAAAGACCCTATCTTCTGCCTTGTCCAGGAGAAAGATGACCTGAAGAGAGCGGAGTGCATGCTGGAGCAGGCCGACCGGCTGGGATGCAGACAGTTTGTCACAGCGACAGATGTCATCCGTGGAAATCCCAAACTGAACCTGGCTTATGTTGCTAACGTATTCAACAAGTACCCAGCCCTTAAAAAGCCAGAGAACCAGGAGATTGACTGGAGCTCAATTGAAGGTGAATTTCTGGAGTTGAGATTGTGAATTAAAAAAGGAACCTGGAAAGAGGGTCTCGTGGTAAATAGACTTGTTCTTATATAGTCCTTTTATTGTCGAGCGATGACTAAAATGTTTCACAATAGATGCCTCACATCTACCTAACAGGCAAGCGTTATTGGCAACCTGGTGTAACAGAAAACCAGCAGTACCATGAAAACATTGTATTTATAAAATCTTAATGTCTCAAAATGTAGAGCAATAAAAACGTATTCATTTTATAAATGATGCAAACTGTTCATTTGGTCTTCATTGAAACCCTGGATTTACTATCAAGATATCAAGAATTGCAAATGTAACTGAAGTGGTGTGTGATAAGTGATATGTCATATTGTCCCACCTAATGCCAGTATTCTATAACTGTTATTTATCTTGAAATTGTTAATGTGGTTTTTATTTCTTTCAGGGGAAACAAGGGAGGAACGTACATTCAGAAACTGGATGAACTCCTTGGGTGTGAACCCTCGCGTCAATCATCTCTATGTGTAAAGACACTTGAATTATTGGATTATTTCCCTCATTTGTTGAGCACTCTCCCTGCGTAGTTTCCTTAAAGACGTTTTGTGTGTGCGTGCGTATATCTGTGTGTGTGTGTTTGTGTGTATATATATATATATATGTGTGTGTGTGTGTGTGTGTGTGTGTTACATTATGATATAAGTGAACATACACGATTGTCTCAGGTTGTGTATACTGAATGGATGTTTGGATATGTCGGTGTATGTATGTGTATTACAGGGACATCGATGATGCCATGGTCATTTTCCAGCTCTATGAGAAGATCAAGGTGCCGGTAGACTGGGATCGGGTGAACAAACCTCCTTACCCCAAGTTAGGCAGCAATATGAAGAAGGTAAACCAAAGCCCAGCTCTATTATAAAATTCAGCTCACATACAGTGATGTGAGCACAACAGATTTAAGAAAAGGTTGACCAACAAATTAGTCAAACTTTATTATTCAGCACATTTCAAACATACTGCAACAGAGTGGATATTACATGAGACACAGAACTTGTTTCCTGCATTGAAATTTATCTTTCTTTTCTTATTAAATGCAGTCCTTCTACTTTTTTGCATTATTGATTCAGTTATCAAGTGTGGTTTATCTCAGCATGAAATCTCCATTCCCTAGAGGTTTTGAAATGATCTGTCTTTCTCTTGTTTTGTGGTGAGATGGTTTTATATGGACATTTGTATATGGTGCTGTGCCCTGTCCCCCCCATTGCATTGTATTGGTGTTTGTATGACTTTGCTCCTCTATTTTATCCCTTTGCATAGAAACACAAAAAACGTCATAGGCATATCTTGATGCATGCTCAATAATCCAGAAATCACAAAAAGAGGTGAATCTGTTCAACTGGATCAGAAGTTTATTGAGAATCGTTTCATCACTCACCAAGTGACTTCTTCAGACTGAAGAAGTCACCTGATCCAGTTGAAGAAGTCACCTGATCAAGTTGAACAGATTCACCTCGTTTTGTGGCTTCATAGGCATACTTTATTAAAAAGCAAAATCCATATGTCTCTTGTAGCTGGAGAACTGTAACTATGCAGTTGAGCTTGGAAAGACAGAGGCCAAGTTCTCTCTAGTGGGCATCGCTGGCCAGGACCTCAATGCAGGGAATAGAACCCTCACCCTGGCACTTCTCTGGCAGCTCATGAGGAGGTAAGCCCGCAGCTCCTGTTCCTTTGTGAATTGGAGGTCTTCTTTCATTTCAATGTAAATGGTTTTGTTCTTGTATAGTGCTATTTTAGTCTGACAACTTAAGTTGGTTTATGTTAGTCTTATCAGACTCATAAAGGGCAATCCATGCTCGAATAAGTAACTTTTAACTCTATTACTCATAAAAACTTGATTTCACTTATCATCGCTGGGTAGGTAACAAAAAAGGCAAATCAAAATTCAGGAATTGTATTTTTTAAAGGTCACTAGCAACAGATGATTTTTAATAAGCTGCTTGGTTCTGGATATTTAAAGTGTTGCCGTTACACGAACAATTGGTCTCTTTACATGTCACCTTTAGTCCTCAGATTGTGGGGGTAGACTCAGATTTAGATGGAGCTTGGGGGATTAAGGCTGCAGTCTCTGGCTTGTCAGTTCTCAAAGCATACACTCTGTCTCAGAGCTACTGCAGCCATGATTGTATCATTTAAAATAGCAGTGTAATGTTTACCAAGGATCAGGATCAGAGTTTGACATCCATGCACAGTGATTTCTTGGTTATTTTACATCACATCTCAGAGTTTAGTCCACTATGTGGATATAGTTAATCAATCAACACTGGAAGTTTGTCCTCCAGCTTCTCATGTTACCTTTTAACCATCTGTGGATGTGATAAAATATATTATTTCCTTTTAGGTACACTTTAAACATCCTGGAGGACTTGGGTGATGGTCAGAAGGTGAATGACGATACTATTGTGTCTTGGCTCAATGATATGCTCAGTCAGGCCGGAAAGTCAACCATCTCTGGCTTCAAGGTATGTAGCACCTCTTTAATCTTTATTTAAACCATACCTTATTTAAACCATATGAAGCTAAAACCCTGAATGTTTACCTGTAAGTAAAAGTCACATTTGATACTTTGTTCCTGCCATGTTCAAGACAATAGCTAATAAGTGAAATTAGTGTCTCATTTTCCTGGTTACAGCAGGGTAAAGCTTTTCTAAGGGAAATGATGTGATGCAAAGTGTTTAACAGATTCAACATGACAGCCATACAGCATCTTGGAAACACCTTATTGTAGTTTGTGTATATATTGTCTGCAAGACATTTATTGTGGTTGATTCCGTACATAGATTGGATAAATGATAGTAATAGTGTAGAAGCAGTCATCTCGAGAAAATTGCACTGTACCTAACATCATCAGTCACATCACAAATCACTGTAAACAGCCCCACTCGACACTTAGTAGCGTCTAATAATGCTTGATCAATTAATGTTGTGTACCACCAAAGAAATAACTCCACTGTGTGTGTGTGTGTG
>OMLC01104677.1:0-14104 GCA_900302585.1 Regalecus glesne
ATGAGTTAATGAAATACTAGACAAAATATGTTACACTGGATCTCATTTTATAGATACATTGCACATAAATAAATAATCCAAATTATGATAAAGTAAGTGAGATATGTCCATGTTCCGACAGTGGGAAAGAGCTGTCCGGAATATGTAGCTGTCATGACATGGGTGACATCTGCTAGAGTATTCCTGAGAAGGGATTTCTGGTTCTCAGCCTCACCGCTGTGTAAACAGTCTTGATGCAGACAGGCAGCATCTGTTCAGTGTGCACAGCTGTCATACCAGGTCCAAAATCACACTGCTGCATATGAGCAGCAGTGTGGGATAACAATAACAAAATAACATGAGCATAGCCCTGTGGCAGCATTGGTTCTATTCTATTACAGTATGTGACATTACATGATAGAAGCCATCTGGCCAAGCCCCACAAAATCACCTTTAGTGATGAAGATAAACCAGTTTAAAAGGCATATCTCTAAAATGAGGACTGAAATTCATAGTATATCAAAAGTATAGAACTGGCTTGAAGTCATTGAAAGTATATTGAAGACTTACAGATGACGCTGATGCTGTCCCTAAAAGCAGGGCGACAGCGGCCAACATTCCAAGAGTCTTCATCACAGTGGTCTGGAAAACACAGGTGCCCGTCTGTTTTCTCCATAGGCTTATATACCATTCACCCCTCCCATAGGGCTGACTGAAGACCCTTCCCATTGAGTATGGAGAAATGAATAGCAAGGTTGTTGTCATCTCATGCGGACCCTCCCCATGTGCTCAGCAGTTATCAGTCCATGTTCCACCAGCATCAGGCGATGGCTGCCGAGTGTAATGTCTAATGTATATCTCTACACTGACACTCGGTCTTTTGCCAAATGAGTGCCTAGAACGGCTTCCGTGCGATTAATTTTCAAAGGCTTTCTTTCTCCATTATGAGGATCTGTGACATGAACTCTGTAAAAACGTCTTTACGCCGGAGCATGTAGGGTGCTGCGCGACCCAGATGGGCAGTTACTTCAGCATACAACACTGGAGGAGGTCCTGCTGAGGTGCTCTTACTCCCAGAGCTGGGCTCCAACAGCTAACAAGAGGAGAACCACACGTTCATCAGCATAGCACATTTATTCATACGACATTCACACTGCTTTGAGATTGAGCTGTCACTCAGGGACACTTCTGCAGAAAACGGTGGCTGTCCATGTCCAGCAGGTCCCATAGTGGGCCTGAACTTCAGTTTGGATGCTCACCATGATGCTGCAGTCAAGCCAAGGCAGCCTTGAATCAAAGATGCTAATTCTTACAGGACGAACCCAAGTGGCTACATAAACCTGCAGAAATCAAACCAGTGACATGGTGACAGGCTTCCATTGATCTGTATTGATTGTAAAATTGATTTTCTGATGTCTTGCTGGACAGTCTGAGGTATTCTATGTCCGTCTCTACGAGGGAGGTCACAGCAGCCACTGTCACCATAGTTGATCAGACCACACTGAATGACGGGATGGACTGGTGACCTGTCCAGGGTGTGTATCCGCCATCCGCCTAATGGGCGCTGGGATTGGCTCCAGCAGATCCATGACCATACTTTGGATAAGCAGTTGATGATGACATGACAGACACATTGAGCGACTAAAGCAGTCCATCAACAGTTGGAAAGTTTAACATTGTATTTCATCGATGCTTTCATGTCAAAATAACACTCAACCACAGTGAAAAAACTGCGGTGCTTATACGCTGATGAGCATATTCACATGTAATCCAACATCTCTGTCTCCATCTCATTCTCGCTCCCCTCCGACAGCTGGAAATCGTCCTCCACGTCTTCCTCTCCATCCTCACCATCATTGCCATCCTCGTCGTCCTCTGCCGACTGCTTTCCCGTTCCCTGATTTACAGACAGGCCGGCACGTCCTCGCTTCACAAACAGGTCCAGCACTGCAGGGGGAAGCATCCCAGACTCGGTTTAAAATCAGAAAGTGGGCTTTGCTCTGTGTGTTCTGTGCTGTTAGCTGCTGCAAAGCTGCCCTCGTGGGTAAACTCGCTTTTAAGCTTACTGTAATTTTCTTTGTTTGACTTGTTTTAATTTGTTAGCTTGACAAAATCGGTTTTAGCAGTTTATCAGTTAGTAGAGAAACATAAAATTTTGGTAATTTTGTGTTCTGGTCCAATGAAAGACATCTTTATCAGTGGCTCCTGCCGACCTGGAGCAGTGGTTAATGTGTGACCACACACATGGGAATCACAGAGAGGACAGGGTGTGCATGAAATCCGGCCCTAAAAAGACAGTCTGGATTCATTTCCATTCATAACAGGGGTAAACATCCTAAACTAGATTGGCCTGTGCTTTATATAACACTTCACTACCTGCAACAGCTGCTAAGAGGACTTTACATTTCCTCAAGGCCTCACCCACACACCCTGATGGCGGTATGAACCCTGCATGGTAATCAGCTCATTGGGAGCAGTTTGGGGTTAGGTGTCTCACTCAGGGACACCTCGCTAGACAATTATGCAAGGAGGAGCCAAGGATCAGACCAGCGACACCCTAGTCACATGACCTGCTCTACCCCCGAGCCACCCCCATACTGTTGCAGATGTTGGAAAAAGAGGACACATTTTCTCATCATCATCATCATCATCATCATCATCATCATTATTATTAATAATAATAATCACATCTCCTTTATAGGGACAGTGCATATTAATGAATATTTAGAATGTAAATGCACCAGATTTACCAACAAGACTAATTTTGATCTGTTGCTCCAAGCAATTAGGTCAAATCAATTTATTCATCTTATTAATTAGGGGTTTGTAGTCTTACTCAAGGACACTTCAACATGCTTTGGGAACACGGTAGCTAAGCAGTAGAACACGCAACCCCAAGTCAGGCGTTGCAGGATCAATCCAAACGCAGGGCATAAGACAGGATATCCGGCCTTAATCCCCATGCTCGGTTAATGTGAGGCGATGGGTGTAAAGTGCTTCGAGTGGTCTCTAGACTAGAAAAGTGCTGTATAAAAATGAGGCCATTTACCGTTCTGAAGGAACCAGGATAGAACCACCAGTCATCCCATTACCGGACGATGACCCTACCTCCCGAGCTATGCTGTCCCATAAGCATCTAATTTCCCGCGAGTGAAAAAACCCTGCTTTTGGTAAATTAACTAATGTCCAGGTGAACCACATGAATCACATACGCACTGGCCTCGAACCTTGATACGAACATACTGGGAGCTCCCAGTGCAGACACACTTACTCGGTTTCTGGACTGGGATGACCTTTTTGATCATGGCCCATATGATGTCCCTCAGTTCATCAGTGGTGTGAGGTAAACACCAGCCATCCCTCTCATCACACTCCGTCTCTTGGCCGTCATTACGATGAATCACTTGCCTTAGACTGAGCACAGACATGAAGATATGCTGAATGACATTGTGGACAAAACTCCTAAAGTATGCCACCCCTTTAAAATTATAGAATATTCAACAGCAAACTCAGTGGCCAGTAATTTCATGAGACTGGCGGATAACCCCGTTGCACTCGCAGTGTGATGCATTTAATTTTGAAAGATTTGGGGAAATATTGAATCTACAACCTAAAAGAAAACATAATCCAAGACACACATCTCTACTCAATCAACTACTGTAGCCAGAGTATGTGCTGACCAGACAGGACTCCCAGAAATTACCCTGTAGGCGATTATTATTGTTGTTGTTGTTATCTACAAGGCTATCAACAGTCTAAACTTAAGGTCATAATTGCAGAAACATTCAGAATCTATAGAAAAATATTAAGGAGGTGAACAGTGTTGTTATTGCAGAGCATCTTGGATGGGAAAACTGGAGGCTGGCCTGTGCAACATGTGGTCATACCGTTCCACGTGCAAGTCACAGAGCTGGTAGAACATCTGCCTGTGTGGGGGCAGCATTCCCTCCCTGAAGATGTAGGATGACTCCTGGGGAGGTGAGAGACAGCTTAGTACTGCATGTGGTTAGAATACAACGTACATTCTCTACGTGACCTGGCAGGTGGGATTATAAGACCTCTTCCCTTATTGTTCCATGGCTTGTGATGAGCTGTTATTTAATGCGGGACATCTCCCTCTTTATGTGTCCTTTACATTTTAGAGAAACTCAGGTACTGTCATATCCTCGTGGCCACCCTCTGAAAGCCCACACACACGACGCTAGCTGGAGAATTCCTTCTGTCTAGATCACTCTCAGCTACAGACCCGTCTCCTGTCACTGTGATGATGACTTTCAGAGAGGTCTAACCTTTCTGACCTGGCCTCATCTCTCTCTACTCATTCTCAATGTACTTCTTCACCTCCTCCATCTCCTTTCCTGCCCCTCTGACTCACTGACTCCTCAGGCCTTGTTTCTCCCTTTCCCATCGTCTTGCCTCAGATGAGCCATGGCTGAGTTACACTTCCTGAATCGCGCATACTTGGCTTACTGACGACTTCTCCCCCTACTTTAGATGGGGTCTCTACTTCAGACAAGCAGCCAGCCACTGACCTTTAGTTTGAAGTCGACTTGCGAGGGCTGCTGACTGGTGCTAGGACCCTCCTGCACTTGAAGCTCCATCACGCTAGCTGGTTGGGGAACTAGGAAACAACAAGCACTCTGTATTATTTGATGTGAGATGATGTGAGTGTCTATGTGGCGTGAATTTGTCTGAGGGTGGGACGAAAAAAGAGAGCAAAACTTTTCAGTGTTCATGATGTCACCACGACTTCTCGGCTGACTGAAGTTTTGCTGCACGCATCAACGTTCACTTATCATTCAAGCCACTGTCACACGTGGAGCAGGGACCCAGATGCAGACGCGGTAACAAGTTTGACATAAGGCTGACTGGGAGGCAACATGAGGATACCAGGAACATACATGACAAGAGCATGGTCCTGACGTGGAGCCGTGGAGCAGATGGAGACTGGCGAACATGCGGGGAGATGCATGGACGCTCTGACAATGAACCAACTAAAGAGCCAGACACTTGATAAAGGAGTGATGGGCAGTGTGATTGACAGTACAAACGATGCCACAGCGCTCACACATGAGGCTCATTGTTCACTAATGTCAATCCCAATGTCATGTCATGCCATTCATGTTATTCGAATGAATCTGGACCGGTTTCACTCCGAAGACTCTGCAAACAATCCACTCGAGCCCCACTGTAAAGCACTGACCTGACTTGTTGAATGTGTTCGGCAGGGTGTAGTCAAGGGAACTCCTCTTGGCCTTCACTGGCATTTGACTCAGTGAGTATCCTGAAAAGAGACATCATGAGAATGCGTACTGAGGAAGACAGAAGCATTACAACTGATGATACTGATATCTCGGCCTCCTTGTGGCATCATAGGTTTGTTTTGAGTGTAACCGCAGGACAGCGCTGGGGGAGCAGTTAAGGCTTCAGTGTTTTGTTAATCGACAGCCGCTCTGCAGGAACCCAGGATCAAACCACCGATTTCCAATTTCTAGATGACCACTGTACCTCCTGAGCTATGCTGCCGAGTATTTTGGAAGAGTTGGGTGGGAGATAAATGTTGGTTTGTGACATCACGTTACAGTATTTATCTTGACCTTGAACTTTCTTGATCTACATAATGAACATAAGCAACAAAAAGAAAGCAAAAGGAAAGCAAGTCAGTTTTATTTGTATAGCCCCCTAGCACAGATTGCAGATCAGTGAGTTTTACAGCAATGCTAAATCCTGTCCTTAGAACCTCACATCAAAGAAGCAAAAAAAACCTTTAAAAGCCCTTTAACAGAGAAAAATAGGAAAAACCCTCAGGGAGAGCAACAGAGGAGGGACCTCTCTCCCAAGATGGACAGTTGTGCAATGGCTGTGATGTAAACAGAACAAAACACAATCTACAGACCACAACACTGTGAGGATAACAGAATTATCATGGAATTACTAGATGTATGAAGAATGTGATTAACTCCACATCTGGGGAATCACACCTTTAGTGTTAATTTCCTCTAAAACTCCCCTTAAAAGACTTTCCATGTGTCCCACCAACCCGACATGAAACACGTCACATCTGATACCCTTACCATGCTTAGAGCTGCATCGGATCCGGAAGTCCAGCATTTGATATTTCTTGGCTTCCGGGGTTTTTCGAGGGTCATAGCCAAACCTCACCCACAGACTTCTCCAGGGTCCTGTCACCTGCAGAGAAAAGAGACATCACAACGGTCTTGTGACACATGCATCTCTTCCAGGGGGAGGGACTATATCTCCATGCTGGCTTTGGAACACCTCAGGATCCCCCGGTCAGAGCTGGTTGATGCGACCCGGCAAAAGGAAGTTTGAGGTCCCCCGTTTGAGCTGATACCTCCACTTCAGATAAACAGTTGGCAATGGATTGATGGATGAATGGAAGGATGAATGTCTTCTCCCTTGTAAAACTTTATCTTGGTCCATTATTTAATTAAATTGGACAGTAAAGTGTACATGTCAACCTGCAGATATGAATTCTCATTATTGATGGAATATTAGGTCATCCATCAACTGCTTATCTGAAATCCAGTCATGGATACTGGAGCCTATCTCAGCCCTCATTGGGCACGAGGCAGGGAAACACCCTGGACAGCGTGTCATTCCATCTCAGGGATCAAGTAGTTCGTGGTTCAGCGTCTTGCTTAATGACACTTGTCAAATTACGCAATATTCTTTCTATAAATGCAGGGCATGGTCTTTCAACCTGACATTTACATGTAGGTGGCAGGTGTGCCAGCGGTATTGCAGGATAATTTCAATCGCTTTTCAAGGTGCTTCTAGTGTTCAGGCTTTAGCTACGCAGCTACAGATGAGCTGCAGACCAGGTTTGGGTGAACTAGAATAAGCCAGACTATTTGTGCGTGGGATTCAGGGGATGCTTCGTACTCTCCGACAGGTGCAGTTGTTGTCTGTTCAACTCACCATGTAGTATGCACAGATGGGTAGCAGCAGTTTCAGCTTCTCTTGGTGGATTTCAATGTTGGCCTTGACTGCATTTCGCGACCAGATGGGCCGGCTCTCAAACATCTAGGTAAAAAAAATATTTGTTTTGGGATAAGATAAGGGCACATAAAATAATATGCATAACATTATGCAACATCTTGGGCTATTTCAGGTAAATGAGTAGGAGGAGAGGATGTGGAAAATGAAGCTCATTGGAGACCAACTTTGTGCCAGTGTTCACATGACCGTGGAAGCAAAGCCAGATGACTGAAACGCAGCCTTAAAGGTAGAGCGAGCAGGATACTCCTACAAAAAACAACAACGTATGGACGTATAGATGTATAGACCCTGAATAATCCCTCAGTCACCCGCTATGACCCAGTGTCCATATCTGCGGACCCTGTCCTCCACCTGGGTTGTCTTATTCCCATTGGTTTGCTGAGCACAGGAGGTTTCTGGGTGTTACCTTCTGGGCAGCGGGACTCTATAAAAGTGTAGGTGCCAGACTGAGATCGTGAGCAGGCGACCACGTACCCAATAAGGCAGCTCATGTCTGCACCAAGATAACTGCCACTGCACAGAAATCTCTGCTTGATCTCTGCAACAAGCAGCTACATGAAGGCGAATCCATCATGTCTGCTCATTCTCATCCTTAGCATCAACAGTGTCTGGCTACCCTCCTCAGACCTCCATTACCTTAAACCAACAGATAAACACACTCCTTTATATCCTCTGCGGCCTCTCCGAGGCTCTAGGAGGAACAGTTGGTTACTTTCATAGAGCTTAAAAAGGTTTTTTGATTTTACATTGACTTATTATTTTACTGTGTATTTGGTTTTTGGTCTTAGTGTCGTGAAGACTGCGGTAGCTCAGTGGTAGAGCGTGAGCTTTGGGAACTGATGAGCCAGAGATCATACCACGATCCGTCCCCACGTTGTAGGGGTGGAAATGGAGTTATTCGGGGGAATTAAGGCTGGATGCCCTTCTTGATGCCCTATGATGGCTTCAAACCTGCTGCTAGGGACTAAATGAAATCACTGTTAAGAATCATCACCATGACCCCTCATGTCATCCTGCCTGGAACGACTACTTTTATACACTTGGTGTGCACAATGCTGACCACCTGGTCTGGATCAGAGAAGAAAATGAGCGAAAGCCCTTTTCCACACCCTCACAAGGCACCACCAATACCTCCTTATGCCTTCTGAGATGACTAAAGACATCTAAACCCTCATGCCTGCAGTCACCTCAGACTGAAGATGTCACCTCTATGAGTGATGAGATGCTTCGTTCAATAAGACAAGATAAGATATTCCTTTGCTAGTCCCACTAGGGGAAAGTTGCTCTATTGCAAGCAGCAAAGTGGAAAGCAGAACAGAGGAATAATAATAATAATAATAATAATAATACTATTACTAAAATACTAATACTATTACTACTAATAACAATAATAATCAAAACTTCACATCCATATGACATTGACCTTTTCAGTGTGATTTCCTTACCTGGATTGCTGAGTGTGCATAAAGACACTGAGGTCAAGGTGAACAGAACTTTTAAATTAAGTCTGGCAAGAAAAAGTGCAAACAAGATACCCTCCAGTATCTAAATAACCATTAATTATACAGAAAACACGAGTGAATCTACCTCTTTCATGTGCTTTTCAGCATGTCTGTCACTTTCTTTAGCACAGTTCTTCTGCCAGTTGATACTTGCAGCCTCCAGGCACTGGGTGGGTACAGTGGCATCAGTAAAGTTGATAAAGATGGCGTTGTGGGGTCGACGGGCCCGATTCAAGCTGATGAAACTGTTTTTGGTGAAGGGAACTTGGCTGTGAACACAGAGAAAAACCAAGGATCACAGAGGTTCTTGATAAAAACACATCAGGAAGTGTATCTGGCCTCAATCCCCCAAAGCACCATCTAAGTCCACGTCCACGCCACAGCGCGGGGACCGATGGGGACATGTACAACAGACTAAACAGCTCCCCTCATGGAGTCTTTTCAGTCTCTACTCACTTGTGATGGATGTCGGGGCGGTAGAAATAATCCACAGGGCTGTCCAGACGAGAGAAGATGGGCGGAGGGAGGAACAAAGGCATCGGCTGCTCAAAGTACTGTTGGTTCTCCGTTTTGTGCAGGATGATCTTGTCGTACAGGGATGTTTGCTGTCCATTTTCTGAATGCACGGCAAGGTACTGAAAGTCTGCCATACCTGAAATGAAGAAAACCACCATCAGCCAGACTGGAGTTAACCTCAGGAACAGGCAGCCTTAGTTAACTGGCTTCAGTCAAGCTGGTTTGTGATAGCAGCTCATATACCATGACACACTGGTGACGTCTGAATATCACTGAACCTTGGAATTTGTAGGTTGTTCCAATGACACCCAGTATCTCCATCTGGATCTGAACGTCCTCTGGGTTCTTCTTGCGGACCCGCCTCTTGACTTTGAGCAAGATGTTGCTGGATGAGACGCGGTTGCCACACAGAGAGTGACAGAAAGGGTCCCGGGGTCGAAAACGCAGCTCAAGCCGTCTGTTGGGGTCACTGTAGGTCTTTGTGATTTCCATTCAATAAAAAAAGAAATGGAAAAAAAATAACACAGATAACAGAAACACTTTACTGTAGGTGAGATTAGGAACTTAATCCATCAATAAATGATAAATAAATAAATATTGTTGAACAGGTTAAAAAGACATACACAATAACAACAAATGAACAGACAGTCACGGGCAACATATAAGCAGCTCAGATCACACTGATCTTGTTGAACCGGGGCAAGAAGAAGCTAAAACCTCTTCGTGTCCAGCCTCTCGTCCTGGTCTAGCGATCACGTCACAATAAACACTAGGTTCATAAGAACACAGCAACACAAAGCCAGATCATCTAAACTGTGAGTGTTTTGACGTCTTTACTGGCATCAAGGAGCCGCTGTACGTGTTGCAAAAAATCAATTATTTAAAAACTGTGAAGGTAGAAAGAACTAGAAACCATATCAACAAACACACTGCAGCAAATAAACACAGTGTGGCAAAGAACAAAACCAAAACACCTACAAATAAACCAGTCAGCTGACTGTCCCTCATCTTATGGCAGGCAGCCTATAGGCTGCTGCTACTCTACAGCTGTCTGGCTCCTGCTCTGGTTGGACTGGTAGTTTCTCCTCATCTAGTAACTTAACAAGGAAACCTTTTCTTGTTTGTTCCAATAGTTTGAAACCTGCTTCTCTAAGGTGTATGTATTGTTCACATGTGGTGAGGAAGTGTAGCTCTGTCTCTGGCTCACTGAGGCCGCAGTGAGAGCACACCCTTTGTTTTTCAGGTTTGCCTGTGTCTCCGTCCCCGATAGCAATGCAAGTCTGCTCAAGTCACTCATTCTCGGGCTGTGCTCACTTTGACTGTACTATTTCATCTCAGAAACGTTTTGGTTCACCTCTCAGCTTTCCCAGCACCTCAGATGCCAATGCTTTGCATCATATGCTGAACGTGTGAACTGCCCGTTTCAAGGCCCACTTTACTTCTACACAGGTGACATTAAGCTGATCGCAGATCCATCTCTTACCTTGGAAACTCTTTGTTCACCTCCTACGATCTCCAGGATTTTGTCCACATCGGAGATAACCGCTGGATATTCCGCACACACAAGTTTATCATCTACGAAGTCCACAGCGGCGGAGCTGCCCGGAACACAGACTCGGTCCAGCTGGCTGGCTGGGTCCATTTCCTTCAAACTGAAGCCAAGCTTTAAATCCCCGACTTTCGTCATTTTGGCAAATAGGTGTTGAGTTAACGAAAATACTTCACTAGGGATGCAACACGACCAAGACGCCTACTAAAAAGCGGCCGGTGAAACGTGTTTCCGAGCTGAAAATGATTCCGTCAGGACACACCGCCTGTAGCTATAGTTCCGCTTGGTTTATGCTTCCGGCCCGATTGATCATTTACTTAAATTCTAAACATTGAGATTAGCCTGCATGAACCAAAGCACAAAAATTAAATTATAAAAGACAGTTAAATTAATTTTCCAGAGATCAAATGATATAATATTGATAATGCATAAATATACAGTTGTTAGGTAACAGTACAGCTTTTGGCCACAAGATGACAGTACAACTCAAACAAGATGCCATCAACGTTTTTGTTTTCAAACTTATTATGATACATGCCTGCATATTCATACCCATTTTATGTCTGTTTATACATATTCATACCAACATGGACCATCAGGAACCAGTATATCAGAGGAACAGCTCAGGGTGGAGGGTTTGGAGACAAAGCCAGAGAGACCAGACTGAGATGGTCTGGACATGTGTGGAGGAGAGATGCTGGTATACTGGGAGAGAGATGCTGGTATACTGGGAGAAGGATGCTGAATATGGAGCTGCCAGGCTAGAGAAGAAGAGGAAGACCAAATAGGAGGTTTATGATGTGGTGAGGGAGGACATGCAGGTGGCTGGTGAGACAGAGGAAGATGTAGAGGACAGGAAGAGATGGAGATGATGATCTGCTGTGGCACTTCCTATCAGGAGAAGCTGTAAGTGGTAGTAGCCGTTTATGGCTTCACATTTGAATGTTTTCTGCCGGTTATAACACAAATCTGCTACCCCATCTTCTCGTCTTTGAGGCCCTGAGGTTAGTTTCATCTCTCCAAGATCTTCCGTGGGTATTTATTTGAAACATAGCCCAGTAAATAAAAAGGCTATTCCACTTGCAGCCAAAGACTGTCCCTTAAAAAAAAAATCATATACAGCTCATTTAAATATTTCACCGAATTGTAATTCTAAATGAATTCAATATGTCAATGTTGGTTCAGAGGTCAAATGAGTTTGTTTCCACTGTCCTAAATCAAAGTCAGGGGGCTGTGATTAGGAGACTTCTCATTCACACTATCTAAAACAGGTAGATGACATTGGACCAAATCCTTTATCCTGAGAGAGAAATCCTCCAGAGAGCCCACAGGAGAAACTTCGGACAGACCATCAGAGGAGGCGCTGATGCAAAGGATTCCCAGTGGTCCTGGATGACAATTTAGCTTTATTTATTATTTATTTACTTATTTTACATCCATCCATCCATTGGCAACTGCTTACCCGGTATCAAGTCACTGTATTTATTTATTTTACTTTATTTTATTTATTTATGTATTGATTTATCAGTTGGTTTTTTTCTCCATGTTATCTATTCGATGTTTATTTATTTATTTAGTTTTATTAATTTATCTATTTATTTATACATACAGTTATTTATTTGTCACAAAAGAAGTAATAAAAGCACAAACATATGAAATGTAACAGCTTGTGTAAGAGAGGTAAGAAGCCCTGTAGGGCTCACAGTGGGATTGAAAATATGTCCTGCTACTGTGGATGTGTCAATTAAAGACTCGCTAGACTTGGACAGAAGTAGAAAACCTGAGACGACCAGAGAGAAGGACTCGATTCCTACACTTGTGACTAGAGAGAACAGAGCGTGCTCTGAGCTACTTACACAACGCGTGTTAGATGGTGTATCGTTGCCGTAGACAGGCTGCTATTATGTAGTTAAAGTCTGATTTATATTTGCTTTGCATCCTTGTTCACCCTATTCACATTAACGACACCCCGGAGGCAGCAGAACGAGGCAAGATGAGTGGTAAATATGTGGGTACTTCATGTCCACCTGTCCACAGGCACCAACCGTCTTCTGCTGTTTGTTCTTCTGAGTCCTGACCCGGCAAAACCCGATCACACACATGGAGGTGGTGAGAGCTGTTTCACTGGAGCACAGTTCTGGAGTCAGGAGCCAGACAAGATGCTTGAGTACTTCCTGTGAGGAGTTGTGAAGTTCTGTGCTTGCAGGGAGATAGGGGCAGTGGATGGAAAACATGCAGGGACTGACAATCTGGTGTGTGCTGTGGTGAAGCGAGGGACGTCAGAGAGACCTCCCCCTCTCTCCTCCCGTCCTCCACTTCTCTCACATACTATTTTGACTGCACAGTACAGCGGAGCCCCTGCGCTCTCAGATTAGGCCCGAGCTCGGTGCTATCTCAGCTGAAGGCCTGTCCGCTCCTCCCTGTCACTGTGCTGCTGTGTTGCAACCGTTGCTACGTGGCGTGGCCGTGATAAGACTATCACACACCCTCCACGGCTTGCCTCTCTCTGGAACGTCTGCTGAGCTCCTCAGATTTTACACCTTCTCTGCTACCGTCCCTCAGCTGTTGCTCACTGTCAGCGTTGGGCCCTGCAGAAACAAATCTCCCTCTTCTGTCATCCTTTCCTCTCCCCGTCACCCCACTTTCTGAACTATGAACCCCGGCCCCGCTGGTTGAAACCCTTCGCCGGTTGAACAGGCATGTCCATATTTGGATGACAAACAGCACAGCCAATGAGAGACAGAGAGCTTGAGATGCCGCCATCATCCCAGACCACAACACAGTCATCCCCTTGCGAGTGGCAATCAAGCAGTATCACCCGCAGGCCACCAATGGCTGCGATGGAGGACCCGTTTCCCGTGTCCAGTCAGGGGACGGAAATCTGCTGACAGCTCTTTTAGAGAACATCCTGTCTGACATAGCAGAACTGACTTCTGATGGAGCCTCACAAGGCCAAGCAATCTGTAATCTTTATTCATGTCACTGAACAAAAACACAATAATGTCAGTTCTCTACATGTAAGCCATCCTATTGGATGGGAACAGTGGGCACAACTGCCGCGCAGCACTCGGAGAGCCGTTTTGGGCTCCGTGTCTTGCTCAAGGACACTTCGGCACACTTTCTGAAGGAACCAGGGATTGAATCATCAAACTTCCAACTACTAGACGGCCGCCCTAGCTACTGAGCTGTGCTTCCCCAAGTACAACAATATACAAATAAAGCTGACTTCACTGGACTGGACTTGACATTTATGTTGGATCTCAGGAAAACTGCCCCCATGGTAGAACAGCAGAAAAACTCTGATGTGGTCAAATATGTTTGGATAGTCCAATGAGAAATGAGAAACAGTCCAACATGCATGCATGCATGTGTGTGTGTGTGTGTGTGTGTGTGTGTGTGTGTGTGTGTGTGTGAGAGAGAGAGAGAGAGAGAGAGAGAGAGAGAGTCCCCACATTTGCAAGAGTCGAGGATATGTAACAACAGTGATACCAGATACTCCTGTATGACTTTGGCTTGATCTACTGACAGACAGCTC
>OMLC01104677.1:14154-24154 GCA_900302585.1 Regalecus glesne
TCACAAAAAGGTGACTCAGTTCAACTGGATGGTCTTTAACCCCCCTTTCAACCATTTGACATGGTTTCTGATGGAACTGGGGATCAAACCACCAACCTTGTCATAGCATATGAACCCAGCCTTTAGTGGTATCACTGTGTTGTTGATCAGGGTGGGGATGCTGCAGTCAGCTCAGACTCAACATGTCTCCTGGAGGAGAGAGGACACGTCTCTGGATAAACCTCTGATCCAGGTGAACTGATTCACATGTTTTGTGATTCCCTTGTCTAGATTATTGAGCAGCATCAAGACACTCTGATTGCTAGATGACCCTCTCCTGAGCTATCCCACCTCTAGTAGGTATAGTACTGATACAGCGTCTGTTGGCTGGTTTATATTTGCTGGTTTATTTTCACACGACACAGGCCGTTGGACTGTGTTCTCCATATTTAATCCTCCTACTGTAGAGGAGCAATGAGCAGCCTTCATGAGAAGCAGCCGGGGGTTAAGTGTTTTGCTCAAGGACACCTTGAAAGGATTTCTGTAGGACTGGGGATCAAACCTGCAACCTTCCAGTCACTGGAGGACTGCTCTACACACTGGGCCAGGCCGCCCCATACTCTTATATTATTTATTGATTTTACACGTGTGTGTGTGAGTGGTGGTGGGGGGGGAGCTCAGCAGGTTGGGCAGTCGTCTGGTTTTCAGAAGATTGGTGGTTTGATCCCTGGAAAGCATATCAAAGTGTCCTTCAGCAAGACACTGAACCTCTAACTTCTCAAGCCCTCAGATGGGATGGTGGCCTGTCAGGGGAGTTTCCGCCCCTTTTACCCAGTGAGCGCTGGGATAGGCTCCAGCATGACCCCGTGACCTGACTTCGGATAAGCGGATGACGATGGATTGATGGGTGTATGTTCCAAAGGTTAGATGGACGGATGGGTGTTCGGAAGGGACGGATGGGTGTTCGGACGGACGGACGTCTCTACCATGGTGAACCCAGTGCTGTGTATTCCTGCCGTGGCTGTCCATGTGTGGTGGCGCCATCCGGAAGAAAGACGTTACCTACTTCCCTTTCGTGAGTCCTCTTGCTCACAACTCAGCTGTTGCGGCATAAGAAGTCCGTTTTCACTGTCACGACCAGTCCCCGAGGGGTGGGGGTGGACACGGACTTGGAGGGAGAGTGGGCCCTGAGCCCGGAAGCCTTTGTGGGTAGCAGAACGCTAGGAAACAGTGAATTTATCCGTTATTTTCAACGATCTACTGACAAGCGGTGTGGATGTCAGGACAACAGCCCAGGTCCCTGTGGCCGCTCCTGGTTTAAGGTAAGAAGCAGCTAGTTACTTGCTTGTGCTGTTCGTTTGTGAAGACCTGGCCTGGTCCTGTTGGGCGTCTTCTGCTCGGATTGTTGTGCGAATCCGTTCCCTGACTTCATGGTGCTAGTCTGTTGTTTTCACCACGGCGGCTTTGTGTCTCAAACTACGGTCACTCACTCATGGAGGACCTGAGGGGGACGTTCAGAGTTGCTGAAATGATTATCTGACCACAATGGAAGGATTGTCTGCTTATCCTTCGGGTTTATCAGTACGTTGACTTCACCGTTGGCTGGTGTGTCGTGGGTTCGGGCGGCTTCGTGCTTGTTACTAGAGGGCCTTGTATGCTGTAGGCTAGGCTAGCAACTAGCCTTTCACTAGTGTGTGCCACACACCGGCACACTGGGTGTGTTATCGGTCTCTGAGCTCATTGTGGATGTTAACCCAGCCAATGCGGCGTTTCCTTTAACACTAGCGGAACTTTTGGGTATGCTAGTTTAAATGTCCGAGTTTCCCCCCGAGCTGCTTTCGCAAATAACCGGATGTTGTACGTTCAGACACGCCGCAGAGAGGTCACCGGTCAAACCACTACCATTGAACAGGAACGTGTCCTGCAGGGAGCATTTGAAGCACAAGAAGTAGAAAGTATCCACTGAAGGACAATGTTTATTCCCTGGTGGAACCATCATCAGACAACGGACGTTCTGTATTCACCATGCCCCCCTCATAAGATGTCCAGTCACACTTTGACACAAGTCCAGGCTTCAAATGAAGCTAACGTATTTCTTGAGGTACCGAAGAGCAACCTTGATTTGACTTGATGCTTGCTCAGTAGTCCATATAAGGGGTTCACAACAACTTTGGATCAGCTCATGTGGACAGTGTTCATGGGGAGTCAGATTTCATCACTCACACAAGAGACATCTTCAGTCTCCTGTGTTGTCTGAGGCTGGAGATGCAGCAGTCAGCTCAGACTGAAGATGTGTCCTGTGTGAGTAATGGGACGTTTCGCTGTAGAACTTCTCATCCACATAGAGACTGATTCAACCTGTTTGTGATCCATCTTGATTATTCAACTTAAATTGTACCTGAGAGGAATAAAGAAAAAACATCAGAAGTAGGGATTTACTAGTTTGGTGTGGATCACACCATCCAATGATATGTTGGATAACACTTTACAACAGCAATGTGGAAATAATGAAACATATGGAACAAGAAGCCTGTTCTGTGTCACCATTAGTCTCCATGTTGTGTGTGAATTCTTCACAAGGGAACAGAGAAAATCAAACTTGGTCTATCAGGCAGCAAAGAGGACAGTTTGGTTTTCAAAAAGCACTTCATGTGGAAGATAATCCTCTTGTTTAAGAAATAATAAGAAATAATGATTCCCTTATCAGTCCTGCAAGGGGAAATTTGGATTTCCATTTGAATTTCAAGTTTTGACCCAACCTACTCTATAGGAGCAGTGAGCTGCCAACATATGGTGCTCGGGGAGCAGTTAGGGGTTAAGTGTCTTGCTCAAGGACACCTTGACATGCTGTATGCAGGACCGGGGATCGAACCTGCAACCTTCTGATTGCCAGACGACCGCACTACCCACTGAGCTATGCTGCCCCCAATGCGGTTTGCACAAAACGGACTAAGACTTGTGGTCAGAGAATCTCCTGTGTTGTGAATGATGAGCAGTCTGTGTGATGGGCTTTCTCTTCTCTCCCTGTTCCGGACTGGTGAGAGAGTAGACTGGAGTACTCAGAAGAACACCGATTCTTAGCCTAACGGCATCTTCGATTATCAAACAGAGGACCCAGAGGAGGATAGTTTCTGCACCCTGAACAAGGAAAATGTGTGTTGACACAATAAATAGTTCAAAAAGTGAAGCAAATTCAGTTAAATGTCAGGTTTTTAAGGGATTAATACTTGGAACCCTCCACATCAGTACATCACCTGGAGACTCACACTGTGCGAAACCATCCAAAAATACTTTCCCCATCAACCCACTGGGGTATCTAATATGGAAACCCTCAGGTAACTTTGCTCCAGTCCAAAACCTTCGACGAGACGTCCGAATATGTGGTCCGTCTCACGCCAGTGATCTTCACTGAACCTGACATCATGTCTTAAACAAGTAATTATACAAAGGGGACCAAGGTCGTAAAGGTATTCATAGAGGGATGTTTGGATAGACAATGACCCGGTCTAAAACTACCCCTCCTCACCCTTTACCATAGGGAACTGTATAAGGAAGGGGATTCATGTGTTTTTGAGGCCACATCAGAGGAACCAAAGGCACAGTCAACTGAACCCACCACGGCACATCCAGGACCACATCATCACATCACCACCAAGCCAGCCTCGACACAGAAGTTGGTGTGTGGGGTCCACACTCAGTCATGTTGGATTGTGAAGTGTTTCCAGGGGGTTTGCTCCCGATACCACATCTTGTGTTCATTTCACATTGACTTCCTGCTTGGTAAGATGATGTGGTAATAGCGGCTAAACACAGATTCTCCCATTTACAGAGTGGAAATGATCAGAGTTCAAACACTGAA
Source organism: Regalecus glesne (assembly GCA_900302585.1). Classification (NCBI taxonomy): domain Eukaryota; kingdom Metazoa; phylum Chordata; class Actinopteri; order Lampriformes; family Regalecidae; genus Regalecus; species Regalecus glesne. The sequence goes on from OMLC01104677.1 coordinate 17,993, forward strand.
ACAAAGCAGTTAGAGAGCACTATCCCTCTGCACCACCAAAATCCAGTCCTCCTCCAAGACTGTTCCATTGAGTCTTCAGAGCAGTGCAGCTCGTTTTTTTGTGTGTGTATGTGGGTATACACAGAAAACAGGGATGGAAGTCATCCTTGACTCCAGTTGTCCGTGTTGGCTGTGAACAGTAGGTGAGCAGGAGATGCTTTGGTGGCCTGTAAGCATCACCAGTAGAAAGAACGTGACAGGAAGTTGGCAGCAGTCCCCAGCCAGCTCGCTCCCTCCTGGTTGGAACCAACACGAGACATGGCCTTGTCAGGCTCCTGGGCTGGGCTCTCATCCTCAGGAAGGTAGTCAGGCAAGTCCATGTTCTGTTCCAACTTCACAGAGCCGTCCTCTGCAAATGGGATCAGAACCTGTGAAGGGTAAACATTTTTTGGGGTGAAATGTGAGACAACCAGTCATTGCAGTCGACAGACTCTATGATGATAAGGCAAAATCTTAAATCGGATACCCTTCCTAACACAACCCTATGGATGAGGGCACAGGCAAAGGCTGGATACCAACCCAGTATTCATGATGTCATGCATGAAAATAAAACTCTGGATGTTACGACCTGTTGAACAAGGAGTTGAATCTCACAGCCCTCAGCCATGCTCCCTGGATTTCCTATCATTTTGCTGGATTAGGAATTTCCTTTTCTTTTACCCAATTGTATTGATATCTTTAACAAGAGTCCCTCAGGAGCAGTGGTAGCTCATTGGTTAGCGTGCTAATTTCAGGAACTGATGAGCCAGAGGCAGGGGGTTCAAACGCACAGCCTTAATCTCCCAAGCACCATCAAAGTCCGTGTCCAGCTCCACAACATTGAGACTGATGGTGACATGTAGAACAGATCTCTCTCTTTCACAAGAGCCCCTCACCAGTTTCTAATTCATAATGACTGTCAAGTGTTGTTTTGGGGAAATGTTAAATGGAGCAGTTTCCACAAACTAGCAACTTATGGAATAGCAGCTAGCCTGCAGCCTAAACTCTCGTACCTTCAAAGAGCCGGTTTCCAAAGCTAGACAAAGCCGCTCTGTCTTTAGAGATCTGGTCTGAGCATAAAGAAAAGAACAAGACTAACCTCATCTCCATTTTCTCCTTTTACCACCTGCTGGGCTTTCATCACCTGGGTGGAGGCGATGGCAGAGGCCAGAGCCTGCAGAAGAGTCAGACATCACACACGGCAAATCAGCAGGTAGCTGATGGAGGTTCAAGCATGTGTTGGTGGACGTGGTATACATCTCGTGCTGAGGGATCACAACTGCGTCCCACCTGTGGAAGAAAGAAAGCTTTCCTCACCTCAGCCTTGAGGTCGGAGCGGATTCGAACAATGCACCGCTTGATGGCCATCTGGAAGGTAAAACTGATCACTCCTCGGATCTTTAGCAGGGCCTCCTCGCACAGAGTCCTCCGATTCTGGACAAAAGAGAGGGAAGGTGAGAAGGGAGGCCCAGTCATTAGTTTTAGGTGTATTAAAAATAAAATTTAAATATCAAATTACATGATTGTTAATGATGGCATTACAAAATCTGATGTCCAGTCTTTTACAATCCTGCAGCTCCTTTAAACTTTTAAGTTCATAAAATGAAAAAAAATATGAAGGGTAAATACACAGATCAGCCACAACATTAAAACCACCTGTCTAATATAGTGTAGGGTCCCCCTGTCAAGGCATGGGCTCTGCAAAACCTCTGAAGGTGTCCCCTGGTGTGTGGCACCAAGACGCTAACAGCAGATCCTTTTAAGTCCTGTAAGTTATGAGGTGGGCTCTCCATGGGTCAAACTTTTTTTCAAGCACATCCCACAGATGCTCAATAGGGTTGAGATCTGGGGGATTTGGAGGCCAAGTCAACACTTTGACCTCTTTGTCAAGTTCCTTAAGCCATCCCTGAACCATGGGTGCAGTGTGGCAGGGACAATTATCCTGCTGAAAGAGACCACTGCCATCAGGGAACAACGTTGCCATGAAGACGTACCTGGTCTGAAACGATGTTTAAGTAGGTGGTATGTGTAAAAGTAACATCCACATGAATGGACCTAAGGGCCTAAGGTTTCCCAGCAGGACATAGCCCAGAACATAACACTACCTCTCCTGGCTTGCCTTCTTCCCATAGTGCATCCTGGTGCCATCTCTTCCCCAGGTAAATAATGCACATTCACCCACCATCCACATGATGTTAAAGAAAATGTGATTCACCAGACCACCTTCTTCCATTTGTCTATGGTCTAGTTTTGACACTCACAGGCTCATTGCAGGAAAGCCACTTTATCTGGCCATTGGAATCTTAAAATGAAATGTGTCCTCTGCATGTAACCCATCCCATGGTGTTGGAGCAGTGGGCAGCTGCAGTGCCCAGGGTTCACTGTCTTGGTAAATACACCTGACTGTGCTTTCTGAAAGAGCTGGGGATTTAACCAGTGACCTTCCAACTACTAGGTGACACACACCACCTCCTGAGCCATGTCGCCCCTATGTTGTAGGAACTTTCAGTGGTGGACAGTGGTCATCATGGGCACTCTGACCGGTCTTCAGCTATACAGCAAGCTACAATGCACTGTGTGTTCTGAAACCTATCCATCATAACCAGGACTTACCTTTAAGCCATTTGTGCTACAGTGGTTTCCCTGAGGTATCAAACCAGACAGGCTAACCTTCACTCCCCACATGCATCAGAGACTAGGGCACCCATGACCATAAGATATTCCTTCATTAGTCCCATGGGGGGACATTTGTAGTGTTACAGCAGTAAAATGGAAAGCAGGAAAGAAAAGGTTCACCAGTTGTCCTTTCTTGGACCACTGCTTGATAGGAACACTTCACAAGACCTGCTATTCTGGAGGAGCTCTGACCCAGTCATCTAGCCATCCCAATTCTACCTTTGTCATAGTTGCTCAGATCCTTATGCTTGTCCATTTTCCTTCTTTCAACATGTCAACTTCAAGAACTGACTGTTCACTTGCTGCCTATTATATATCCCACCGTTTGACAGGTGCAGAGATCACTAACCGGTCAGTGGTTCTAATGATTTGGCTGATTGATACACACACACAATAGAAATATCAACACTAATGTCTAACACTCTCACATTACTCAGTATGAGGGCCAACTCACAGAATCATCCAAGCCATCTATTTGGAGCACTACCGTCTTGGCCCGCTTGTTGGTGGAGCCAAGGAAAAACTGGGCCTTACGTCTGCTGGTGGTGGCCTCCTCCACCTGCTCTGCATCACCGCCATTGGATGATGCCTGGAGCAGTTCAAAGATCTCCGATGCCAGTAGCTTTGTCTCTCCTGGATTAGTTGTTCTGAAAACAACAATAACTGGTGATCAGACTGAAGGGCTCACACTTAAGTAACTTTCCATTAACCTCCCATAGGAGGTTAATGGAAAGGTTAATGGATTCACCTCTTTTTTGTGATTTCCATACCTCGATTATTGAGCATGCATCAAGACACTCCCATGGGAGGCAGTAATGCTCCACTAAGAAGTCTGAATGCTACAAGTTTTGTCTCCACACCTGTGACGTGGCTTGTCGGCGTCAGGGGGTCAAACAAATCACAGTGCTGGGAAGACTTTAGGGAGACTAATCACTGTGAGGATGGAGAGAATAGATCATCCCAAAGGAATGAACTCACTTCCACGTTGAGCTGGTATACTGGTATACTGGTATACCACAGCAAGGACATCTCAGCAGTTTTGCATCTCTGTCTGTGTGATGACACACACAGACAGACAGAGGACACATGGGTCATAATGGCCCAGGACCTCTGTCACACGTCAACAGACTGACCGTTTCTCAGTTCCTAGGCTGAAATGTTAACATGAGGTTCCCTCTGAAATAGCATTTACACTATGGTTCTCCCCTCTAATTGATGAGCTTTTTATTACTCTGTTTTCTGTGTTACTGCATGTTTTTATGAAAATTGTCAGATAGCACAAATATGTCAGCCAAACAAAATCCTAAGCCGGATGCTTCAGTCAAAGTCCTGCAGTTTGGACTTGTTCTGCATTTTTTGGGGGTATTAGCTGAAAATGGACCCAAACTTTTAACTTTTTCCGAGTCACTTTTTCTCCTACCGCTTGTGTAAGCAAGTTAAGTTACTTGATTACTCTTCGTACCATCCTAGTCCTGGCCCATCCAAGACGCACAGAACATGTGGTAACACCGTTTTCAGTGTGGAGACCTGCAGGAGAGGCATGATGAGGCTACATGAAGTTTTAGAAAGAACACTAACTTCTGCATGACGTTCTGGAGGCTCAGCATCATTCCCAGCTCTCCCTTCATCTTTTCCCGGTTGGCTCTGCATTCTGCCAAATACCGCAACGCCTGGTAACAAACACCAATCAGAGTAATCAGCCACCCCTGGACAACCAATTACAGCATTAATCTTGTGAGTCTTCTGACCACTGACATGAGATTCCTGGTAAAGACTGGGACTTTTAAGAATACACTACTGTCTGAGGGAGTAGAAGCATTTCTATATTTTCTCATTAAAAACTGAGGTTTTGCAGATTGTCTTTCAGTCAGTTAATGGAAGTTTATTAGTTGATCACAAGCCCCTCCCAGCTGTAGGTCCCACTACCTGCTTGCTTTCCTTATAGCCAGGAACTACAGGTGAGCGAGGGGAAAGTTGAAAACACTCTCCTGAATGTTTCTCATCTAGAACGGCACAGAGCAGCAGTAGAACGGACTAGACTGGATATTAAGCAGTAAACCAGAGTGTGATTGCAGAGAGCCAAAGGAAACTGGTCTGATTGGGGGATTAGTTAACGGTATTAAAAGACAATGTCAAAGGGGACATTTTTAAAAGGAAGGGAAATGAACACTAATCTGCATAGTCTGCATAATTTTGACATTACAGTATTGTTTGATGAAAATCCCAAACGTTAGTAAAACAGTGACAGCAGCTGTATGTTAGTTGTAATGACAACACAACACTAACTCTCTGCTGTCAAACCACAGGGGTCCTCTGTGAGGCCAAACTTCAAAAGAGGTCAGCCGGTGACAGCAGGGCCTTTTCCTATCAGGCCCCATCGTTATGGAATAACCTGCCTGCTGCTGTCAGACACTCATCTTTTTGCCTTGACCTACAATCCGATTGGAGGGTCTAAGGACAGGGTCACAACAGGGTCCCCTTGTTGAGCATCAGTCAAGACATGAGGACAGGGTGTTGTGTTAGCGTAAAGACCACGGAGGCACTTTGTAATTTGTGATGATGGGCTATACGAATAAAAGCAACGTGACTTAATCCTATTCCAGCCATTCGGACTCACCAGCAGGGCAGAGTAGACGACCTGAGGGTTGGGATGGTCCATGAACAGGATGAGGCCCGGCAGGCAGCCTTGGTCCTGAACGATGGCCCGTCTGTTCATGGGATCAGCAGCTAGATCCCTCAGCTGGTTCACCACGGCCAAGGCGTCAGGCTCCCCACTCATGGCTGCCTTCTGATAGGCTTATGCAAGTGTGAAAGGACTAAGAAACAGAGGAAAGTGGACAGACTTAGAATAGCATCAGCAGACTCTTCACACCTACACGTTGACATGAGCCGTAGCTCTGTTTAAATGAAATAAGCCGTTAGCGCTCCTGTCAGGAGAATGGTACCAGAGTGAGGTCAAGAGATGCCACACATTTCTGCCTCCGTTGACAGAGTACTTGGGTTGGGAGCTAAGTGTGCCGGCGTTCTCTTTAAACACGGCTGGTTGTGGTTCTGGTCAACATGGAGTCAAAGCTCCTATTCAGTTCAGACTGATTACCAGTCATACGTTTACCCAATATAACCCAGTGGTGCTCTATCAGGCACCACCAGTACTACTGGTCGTCTTCTCGTCTAGTCCAGTCTGCTCCAGCCACTCAGCCTCTGAACAGGGAGGTTTGGAGCTGGAACAACAGGTGAACGTAAAGAGCTGCCTGCCGAAATAGAAGCCGGTAGTAGGGTTGGGTGACAGGTGAGGGACCATACTGAGACCCAACTGAGAGGTGCAACACAGAGGAATGTACCGGGGCTGACTCACGACACACGCCGCAGCCGAAGGCGATGCTAACGCTACAGCAGCAGGCTAGCCGCAGCTGGTTGTCCCACGGCGTCCGGAGCAGACATTGGCAGACAGAAGCGGTGTGTCTGGAC
>OMLC01104765.1:0-19233 GCA_900302585.1 Regalecus glesne
GGGAGAAAGACAGAGAGAGAGAGAGAGATAGAGAGAGAGAGCGAGAGAGAGAGAGAGAGAGAGAGAGAGAGAGAGAGAGAGAGAGAGAGAGAGAGAGAGAGAGAGCGAGAGAGAGAGAGAGAGAGAGAGAGAGAGAGAGAGAGAGAGAGGGACACAGAAAGAGAGAGAGAGAGAGACAGAGAGACATAGAGAGAGAGAGACAGAAAGAGAGAGAGAGACAGAAAGAGAGCGAGAGAGAGAGAGAGAGAGAGAGAGAGAGAGAGAGAGAGAGAGAGAGAGACAGAGAGAGACAGAGGGAGGGAGGTTGAATTCAAATGAGAAACCTATAGCCTGCATTAAATCTTGTCTTTGAAAATAAATTATTTCGTGAAAAAATCTTCTTTCGTGAAATGCACCATGCTTTAGGTAAGCTTGGTAAGTTACAAAACCGAACAATAACTTTTCAGTATAATAGAAGGGTCAGAGGTCCGTTTTATGTGTCACAATTAGTCCTCACATTGTAGGAGTGGACATGGACTTAGATGGAGCTTGGGGGATTAAAGCTGGATGGCCTTCTTTGATGCTCCACAGTGGGATCAAATCTGCAGCCTCTGGCTTGTCAGTTCCTGAAGCTAGAACTCTACCATTGAGCTACCATGGCCCCTGTATTAGGTCAAAAATGCAGAGAGATCCAAATTTCCCCTTGTGGGACTGATAAGGGAATAATTATTATTATTTACTTTTTATGTCATAAAAGTATAAAACAATGCTAAGATAGTCTGTCTATCCAGCCGTCATCAACCACTAATCTGAAGTTGGGTCATGGAGTTATGCTGGAACCTATCCCATTAAACATCAAGCAAAGCACAAGGAAACACCCTGGACAGTTCACCATTCCATCTCAGGGCTTGAGCAGTTATAGGTTTAGTGTCTTTCTCAAGGACACTTTGATACGCTTTTGCAGGGACTGGGGATCAGACCACCAATCATCCAATTACTAGGTGACTGCCCTAACTCCTGAGCTATGCTGCCCCATAGTATGATAGTATAAAAGAAATGATCAAACAAGTTGATTTACATCCTTGGCAAAGAAGTAGACATTGCTGTACAGGCGTGGTTAGTTTTTGCAAGTTTTAACTAACCTAAGACAGCCATGAAGTAGGCATTTATGTCAAATGTAGGGCTCTTAATACAGAGTACACCATCATCCTTTCATCATTAATAATACAAATACATTCGATGTTTTTATGTCATGGGTGCACTAAGTGTGTATTGTATAGTGCTGTTAGCTCTGGTGATGATAGGCAAGTCCAACACAAAGGATGTGAGCCTTGAATATGTGGTCTTAACTGTCTGCTGAACTATCCTTTGACCACCACTAGCATGAAAATAAGCCCGATTCTTGAAATTTTCATTTCTCATTTCTTAGCCCAACGTATTTGGCCATTACTGCAACCGATTAAGGAAATGAAAACGTGGTGAACCATAATCCTCCCCACCCTGGCATACTTCCACGCTGCCTTCACTTCTTCCATTGTCTTACAAAGAGGAAGTGGTGCTTCAGCATCAGAGCCAGCCGACACCTCGTATTCACACACTCCTCGCTCAGCCAAGTTATATAAACCCCCCATGAGACCATCTGCTACACCAATAACGTGGATCTTTTTTCTAAGAACTGATTTAAATTCAATAAATTCTTAATATTGGCAAACGTGATGAAAAAAACTTGGAGAAACATCTGGGCAATTTCAATGTTTCTCCTAGTTCCCTGTAAAGGGTCATATTTGGCAAAGCAGACATCATCTGATAGAGCACAATGTGACTACTAATGTTGCCCTAGAAATGAACCTTTGTATCAAGTTGAATTAGTTATTGCGTAAGTACCTTTTTAGTCCATTACTGCCATCTGGCCTCGTGTTTCACACCAAATGCTGCAGGATGTGTCATCTTATTTGGATGTGTTGGCCACTGTGTTACCCGACTTCATCTTGACCCTCGATGACCTATCTTAGGTCTTCTTATCGCAAATCCCTCCCTTGCAGTTGCATTCCTATTTTGTGTGCAAAAGTGCGCTTCCTCCCATCGCACATCATTAAATGCCTTACCTTTTTCATACTGCTTTTGTCACTGACTGTCTCATACACAACATACCTTCCCACTTTGTTGCTAAGCTATCTCCGCTTGACTTTGTGGTTCCTACAGATCACAACAGCGTCTGGGATGGTCACAAAAAGAGGTGAATCGGTTCAACTGGATCAGAAGTTTATTCAGAAACATTTCATCAATCAAACAGGGGACATCTTCAGTCTGGGATGGTAAGCTTTTCTTTTACCATCTCTAATAAGAGTCTTGTACAGAAACAATGGCTTAGTTCAGAGTGAAACCCAACAGACAAATAAGATGATGTGATAAGCTGACTCGATTAATAACCAAAATGAGCATATTAAATCAGATGAGCTCTAATTAAAATGCAGCTGTTTGCCCTCTGCAGCCTGACACAGAGGGGTGGGTATCTGTGGAGATGGAGGGAAGTAGGAAAGACAGCTCCATATGCACTATGTCAGCCTGGGGGCTGGCGGGGCCCCACCATCTTTTCCTGCCACACTCATTTGACTCCAGCAATCTTTCTGTCTTGTGCTAAAGGTCTCTTGTCCCTTTAAGGCTCCTTGGCACTATCTGGAAGCTAGGGATGAAGAATATGCTGATTAAACACGCCTTCATTAATCCAATTACATGGACGAGATGATTTAACTTCCCATGAGCACCCAAGTAATGATGATACATTAGAGGAAAGAAGGGATTTTAGTTCATGTTGTGTGTGTTTTTCTCTGTGTGTGTGTGTCTCTGTGTGTGTGTGTATATGGTTGTATGTGTGTAAAAGAAGGGGTATTCATAAAGGACACAGGCTGATTGACGAGTGACCCCTGTACATTTAAGAAGACAAACCCACCTCTCAGTTAATATGCTGTTGGATGGTTTCTCCTTGTGGGGACAGCCACGTATCCCCATGATGAACAGCCCTACCTGACTCATTACACCTACAGGGCACTTCCAGGTCACTGAGCTTCCAGCATGGAAGACCTTGCCAGATAGGCAGGAAAGACATTACTTCTGGTTCATCTAACGAAGCTGGCCAATGTTTAGTGCCTAGCACAAGCTTGAAATGGGCAGTTGAGATAAGAGGGATGTGAAAGCACTTTTCTGAGGCAATAAAGGAAGCAGAAGGGTCAAAGTCACTACAAAGGCTTCACCAAACCGGCCGTATGTCCTCTCTGGGTCGCTGCTGTTTTATCCTTTATTTACAACTATCAAAAACACTGAACTCTGAAGAAAACCAACTGATAACAGATAATTGTCCACATCTTTTCCATCTAATAAACAAATTTACTAATCACTAATCACGCTATTCCCCCTAATTGTTCTGCCCTGTGGTGGACTGGCGACCCAAGGGCAGAACAATTAGGGGGAATAATGTCTTGCTCAAGGACACTTTGGTATGCTTCTTTGCAGGTGTGGGGCTCGAACCTGCAGCCTTCCGATGGCCAGACAACCACTCTACCCACTGAGCCATACTGTCCCTGTGTCAATCAAGGGTGTGTCCCCAACTTTCACTCATTAAGAACTGAGATGGGCTCCAGTTCCCCCGCGATCCAACTTCGGATAACCGGTTCACAATAGATGGATGGATTTTATACTTGACTCATGAAAAGTAATCTTGTTTCTTCATCTTAAACATCAGAAACTTGATGCTCCTATTAACTTGTACATTGCTAAAGCTCCACCTCTCATCCCTTCGCTGTCTTGTGGGTCTGCTTACCCTATTCACATAGAGCCGTCAGGCATCCTGTGCCCAGCAAACCTGCTTAACCATGTTTCTAGGGCTCCACCACAGGCGTCATGTCCATCACCATGGCTGATTGCACCTTTAGGCTTCTACTACCATTCCTCCATCCTCCCTTTCATTTTTCCTGTTATTTTCCTCATCAACTTCAACTTCTCAAAAGCAAAAAGAAATCTGTCACATTGAAAGCCTACCCACCCCACTGAGGGAGGATGATAAATTTGAGTGAATGAGGCATATGTGTGGTGAACACGTGTAGACACGCATGCCCATTTGCTTTATGTGTACTGGTTGGTTTGTGCATGTATGGCTGCATATGAGCGTGCACAAAAGAGAAAAATAACAACTCCAACACATAACAAATGTACGCCACAGAGCCAGCAAGCAAACAAACAGCCATCTCTGATGAGTTATTCTTTTTCAGACTGAAAACAGCAGAACACTAAAATAGATAGATTTTATTGCTGCATCTTATGTGGGTCTAAAAGATGAGATGGAGACTATATTTCAATTAATTGTGTGGATTAATCATGACACATAAAAATGGACGTCTACATCATCATTGATACTTAGTCACCTGAAGTCAGGATAAAGGTTTAACAGAGAGCAGTACTATAGGTCTACATAAACCGTGATCAATGGAATATATTGAACTGTATGTTCATTTAAGCATCCATCCATCATTAACTGGCGAACTGTACCTCGACACACTTCTTTTCAGGTGTGGGGATCAAATCTGCAATCTCTTGATTGCCAAATGGCTGCACTACCCACTGTGCTATACCACCCCTATTTAACCATATCAGTTGAAATATCAATTAATTATATCACTTCTTGAATCTCTAAATCTAACAACAGAAAACCTTGCACTCCCAAGGATATATTTTGTACAAAAGAACGTACATATAAAAGAAAAATCACAGTAGCTCAGTGGAAGAACACATGCTTTGGCAAATGACAAGCCTGATGTCATGGGTTTTATTCCACTGTGGGGCATTAGGAGGGTCATCCGGCTTTTTTCCCCCATGCTCCATCTAGGTCTGTGTCCACCCCCAGTATGTGATGTTTAATCATGACATGTAAAAACATACCCTTTTTGAATTGTATTATTAGCACAATACCTCTGGGTAAAACTAATCTAGCTACCATCTAATGTCAAGTAAAGGAACCAGGATATAGATATCAGGGCTGAGTGACAATGGGCTTAGCAGAAGCCCATCTTTAGTACTGTATGGTCTGCTGTGGTCATCCTGCCGAATGTTATATAGCTATATCATCACGGGCAAATGCATCCTATTAGATATACCTTTTATGGCTGATCTATCATTGCAGTAGGTTGCATGTATTCCACTAGTGGACTTGTGACCAAACCAAATAGCCCGAATCTTACAGTGGCCATCTAAAAAGAAGATGATGGTGATTAAATTAAATTAGTTGACTGGTTTGTTACTAGCAACTGAAAAATGACATTTGGCAAATCAGTTGTCATTGTCATCAAAGCTGATACCTGTGAATGTAAGCAGTAGGTTGGAAAATTGAACAAGACTTGAAACATATGGGTGGATGGCCCTTGGGGGTGATTCATACTTCATTGCAATAAAGAAGAGACGCAAACAAGGTAATATTTGGAGAGCCTCTTGTCCTGATACTTCTAAGATTCTGAGTGATACATCAATAATGGGATTTATCTGTTACAATGAATGTGTGATGTTTGTCGCGGCAAATTTAACACACACATTGTCACACCATGCCTTTATCAAGGTAAATTCAACACTCTCGTGTTGAGTAACCACATCATGCCCGAACAACCAAAGACAAAAATTGGGACAGCTTTTGTTCTTGTACATCTGTCGACAGACATTATAAGCCCACTTATCTCCGACCAACAAGCTCACACAAGTGTATTTGAAAACACAAAATTACTCACAGAATACAAACCAAAGAGTCGATTTCTTCTGTAACGCATATGATTGGTTCATATGAAATTCATTTTCTTGAAAAAATGGCACTATTAAAAACAAACCTTGCACCATCCTCCTCAGTCCGCCCAGGGCTAAAGAGCGAAGCCGGGACGCCAACTTGGCCTCTCACAGCCAGGAGGTGCGGACCTGGAAGCGGTCCAGACTGGGACTGGCTTCCCGCTCTCAACAGGGAGGGACTGGTGTATCAGGATCTCCATATATGGACTGACTGATATCAGTTCAGATATGGGCCCATCATCTTTTGGAGAGATTAATGCAACGAAGGGTGTGAAAAATAATTCAGCGTACCGATTACGAGAGGGAATATTGACTTATGAGAACTATTCTCTCATAACCCCCCTCCTCAATTACTTTTAGCAAACTGGTTTATTTTTTTGTGTTTACACGCTCCGACTCGTACTATTCTTGTTTACTGTCCTAGTTCCCGGCAGCAACGTCATCCAGAATCTAACGTGATGGGAGTAAGGTTGAATCGACTCGCTGGGTAGGCGGGGTTTTTCAAGCAGTTTACTAGTAAGTCTATATATAAACCACGGTGTGGAGTTAACGTCAGAAGAGATCGCTGTGTCGGAGGGTTGCAGTCATACACAAAAGAAACCACTACACAAGCGGATTCAAAAGAATAAGTCGCCGGAGACCGCTTTGATTCACCCTAAAGGAACAAAGCGACAATTTGGTACAGTACAGTTCCACTATTTTGGAAGTATTGTTTGAAAATTTTCATAAGTTTTATCTACATACTAATAATAGCCTACGGTGGGACTTGTTGCTGAAAAGAGAAAACAAAACAAAACATTAGGACACTGGAGATTTGGGTTCAAGTCAACATTTTTTTCTGTCTATCTGAAATATGTCCACAATAATGGAACAGCCTTTTTATGACGACTCGTTTCTCTCTGCTTATGGCCATTCAGGCGCTGCCCTGTCAGACTACAAGCTGCTAAAGCAGAACATGAACTTGAACTTCGACTCATTTCGGAACTCGAACCACAAGTTACAACAACACCTGGCCACCGACACCGACTTGTATTCAGCAGCGACGGCGGACGTGGGCTCCCTGAAGCTTGCCTCTCCAGAACTGGAGCGACTGATTATCCAGAACAGCAACGGTATCATCACAACACCGACTCCAACCCAGTACCTCTACAACCGGGGAATTACAGAGGAGCAAGAGGGTTTTGCTAACGGTTTCGTTAAAGCACTGGACGATCTTCACAAGATGAACCAGATGGCGCCACCGAACGTGTCCATTGGTGCAGGTGGCGTTGCGTGCTCCGCAACCACCTCAGTGTTTGGTACCTCCATGCAGGGGGAGCCCCTTGAGTACACCACATTGAGCAACTGCACGCCGAACTCTAACCTGTCAAATGCAGCCAGTTACCCCTCCACCACAATCAGCTACCTGCCCCACCATCAGTACCACCAGCATCCCCAAGCCGTTGCACATGGCTCCCACCACTTTCAGCACCCGCTGGTCGGAGCAGGTCTCCATCCTCAACGTTATGGCATGTTGAAAGAGGAACCTCAAACAGTTCCAGACATGCAAAGCAGCGACAGCGGCTCTCCGCCGATGTCCCCCATCGACATGGAGAACCAGGAGCGCATCAAAGCGGAGCGTAAGCGACTAAGGAACCGGCTCGCTGCCACCAAGTGTCGGAAGCGCAAACTGGAGCGTATTGCTCGTCTGGAGGATAAGGTGAAGGTGCTGAAGAGCGATAATGCGGGACTGTCCAACACTGCGTCCTTACTGCGGGAACAGGTGGCCCAACTCAAGCAAAAGGTGATGACACATGTCAGCAGTGGCTGTCAACTCATACTGGTTCCTAAGGTCAAGTATTGACTGAACAAATGCACGTCAAAAACACTGGACAATGCGTTAAGAACCTGTCAAAAAAGAAAGATAAACTAAATTGCACTGATAATACAGCAGTTCATTGACGAACAATGGGCCATGTTATCAAGTTGAACACAGCCGTGCTGGCTGATTAGTTTTAAGTGGAATTCCTTTGACAAAAATCCATGAGAGGCTGAGATCATTATGGTCAAAGACTGAAAGAGGGCATTTTTGAAAAAGTTTTGAAAAGTGTCATCTCTTTGGGTCTAGCTGTTTACATTTTACTTTGACAAGTGTCGTTTGTGATGCATTCCACTGTAAGTTATTTGTATTAATCGGGCAGAGCCTGATAAGCCTATTTCTTTTTTTACTTGTACAGTATATATTTAAGTAAATACCATGAATAATTGTGTGTGTGGCGTCGTTTCACTTTTTATTCACAATACTCACTAATAAGACTTTTCGCGAGTTGTGTTGTATTTTGAATTATTATTGTTTGAGTATTTAATCTCGACACAACATTTCAAAATATAGTCACCAGCCGTGACATGTTTTTTAAGTGGTTTGACGCTCCAGTTGCGAAGGCGTGGGATTGTTTCCCGATTGACGTAATACAGAAGTCCATATTTGGTTAATTTTGTTGCCAGACGTCACAACACACAGGTTTCCGGGAACTCCCACCTCCACTGCCCGTCAGGTCAGTTGCGTTAAACCTGCCCACTCCCTTGACTTGAGTGAACATGTGAATGAACCGGTCTGTTAAAAAGAACCGGTAGTTCCCCAAGACAGCTTTCGATTTCTCAAAACAACTCCCCCACAGCGCTTTCTGTTGACAAAAAAACGTTGAACTAAGTTTACCCAAGTGGAGTATAGGCAGTTTGCCCAATATGCCCATATGAGATGTAAAGGGGCAGCAAATCTCAGATATAATGGCGACAAAATTGTACTCAGAAATTTCAAAAAAATTGCCTAATTTTACCTATACAGCCCGCAATTAATCTGGATTGAGTAATTTGGTGATTTTTAACAGGACAAAAAACATGAGTGGGACCTGACGATTAATTAAAAAACACTAGGATTAAAGATAACATCAGAAAAATAATTCATTTTTTGAATATATATATTATTGATCAAATAGACAAATTAAGTAGTTTCACCAAAAGTGTCGCTGCCAGAGACCGAGTCGGTACCTATAAACCTTGTCCAATGTCTAAGAACCCCACAAAATGTAATGCCGCCATCTAGTGGTCAAAGTAAATATGACAGGTTTAGACAAAAACCATTGCCAAAAACCACCTGGATCAATCACAAAAGACTGTGAAGAAGTCGTTTCCAAATAAACTACTGATCCAGTTGAACTGATTCACCTCTTTTTCGTGATTTCCATACTTGGAATATTGAGCATACATCAAGCATGTGGATCAATGTCCCTCACCACTTTAATGGAGTGCTGCAACGATACATTAATGCAAAGTAAAAAATAATCACAATTTCGGTGGAAAACCTTAACAAGTTCAGTGCTCAGGACTCTTGTAGCTTTTCATACAAACAGGATTTGAGTCATGTTAAATGATTTGTATTGAACAGCCCTTATGTTTTTTTAGGTTGGGATTGGATAGCAAGAAGAAATTCCTAAATTGGGAAAACTTGTCATATGAAAGCAAGTACTACAGCTAGCATGTAAGCTTCATATCTGCTATGTTCACTGCTTTGAGAAGAACTCCTTGCTCATCTGGACATCCGGAACAATAGTATCGCTCCCTGGTTTCCAGTCAGCAGGGCACACTGTATGGGCAGAGAGAAGAAAAAGTCCACTATACATAAGCAGAACTGAACTTTAAATGCCAAGAGGACATAATATGAGTGTGTATAAAATGGCAGGTTTATGAAATAACAGACCTATTTAACTCTTGGGGCCACGATGGCTCAGTGGTGGAGTACAAAACTCCAAGTCAGGTGAGGTGGGTTTGATCACATCATGGGGGGAGGAGTCAGGAAATGGGTAATTGGCTCAGTAAATACAAGGCATATGTTTTAAAGCATTTTGGGTGGATGCTAGACTAGTAGCACAATATAAAACTGAGTCCATTTACTATTGAACTCTAAACTTCCAACCTTAGTATTGAAAGAATTGTGTCTGATCAGTTTAGGCATGGAATCAAGATGAAGACTTAGCTGATGCCAGCACTTAAGAAAAAAATCCATTGAAAAGTGCAATTATGAAAGATTTTTGGTTTACCATTTGTGTATTTACGAGCACGTCCAGTGGATTAAAACAAATGCGCACAAGTGCATTTTCCTGCATACTTGGTCACAGTGCTTGTGAGCACCCTAAAAGGCAGTGTGACCCCCCCCCAAAAAAACTAACAAAAACCTCAAAACAAGAAATTATACAGGAATGGGTGAATGAACTTGGAAACAGGAAAACAATCAGAAAAGCATCGTATGGCAAAACAATTAACAACCCTATTTCGCACCATTCTTTTTTTTATAGAGGCTACTGTTAGTTTATTGGTACATTATGGTCCAATTAAGTAGGGTTAATATATCTGTGTAATTATAAAGTTCTCCTCTAACTTGGAAAAAACAACAACATTTAAATGTAAAAAAAGAACCGAACTTTGTAATGGGCTGGAGTGCTGCTGTTGCTAGTATGCACATAAAATAAGTAAATAATCAACATTAATAGGTCCTACAAAGTTGGGGCAATCCCAGAAAACATGGAAATGATTGGCTGTCACAGAGCCACACCGTCTCCAACAGGTTAAGTTAGTGACTTTGTATTTCTTCTGGTATGGTGTCTTAAAGTATCAGGTTATCCTGATACTTCCTGCAATGTTCTCTCCTATTCATGGAACTGGTTGGCGTACATTGAACGTTTCATATCTACTCACAGGCCTCCTCGGTCATTTCTACCCCTGCCTCGCTTTCTCATTTCTATTTTACGTACATAGTACCATTATTCTTTATGAGGCATAGAACAGGGTACCACTTGGAAATCGATTTGTTGGGGATGGATGAGAAGGCAGACCTTAAAATAGAAAAAAAACCTCAAGTTCGACATTCGAAAAGCCAGTCAATTTACATTCATGTTCAGTGAATGATCGGATCTGGAGATACCTATGGAAATCGACCCCCTCTAAGCCATGACCCTTTATTATCCATGCTTTAAACCTCCTGTCTGCCCTATTGGGAGTATATGTGGTATCATGAGCGAACCATCTAAAATTTTAAGCATCTGGCTTGTCTCAGATATTCTTATCACCTGCTGCCATATTCCTAGGCTGTGGTTTAGCCATTGGTTCCCTATCTTTTCATTATTCTTTGAATTGTTTTTATTTTAACTTGCACAGTACCCTTCAGTCCCTGATGTCACACTTGATGTTAAAATTGGTTATGTTTGTAGCCAAGCTAACGCAGTCAAGCACTATTGATTTTTGAGATGTGCAATTCTGAGACACTGTCCATTACGGTCACCCAAATCCCCTTTCATTATGCTAGTTTTCAAAAATATCTAGTTAACTTTTACCAGCCTTTACACAGCCTGCATTTTCCTTAGTCTAGTCTAGAGGATGATGTGTTTGGATTTCACTCACCCTCTCCGAATTTGTCAGTGTGCTGAAATGCCTGAACCAGACGTAGGGTCTCATCCACTGAGCGACCTACAGGCAAATCATTGATAGTGATCTGCCTCAGGATACTCTTGTCATCAATCACAAACAGACCCCTGAGAGAGACAAGTAGATGTTCAGTATAATAATAATGACAATAAAAAATGTAATTTATAGGGACATTTCGTATTAATGAACATTTAGAGTCTAAATATGCCAGATTTAGCTACCAAGCTAATTTTCATCTGTTGTCCCAACCAATTGGAGGTTCAGTGTCCTGCTCAAGGACACTATCAACATTTTGTCTGAAGGAAACAGGGATCCAACCATCATTCTTCGATGAAATAAAGTAATACGGTGCGGTTAAAATTTCAAGGTCCTGCTAGCAAAAAAATTGAAAAATTCCTTTTAAAGAGATACAATTGCCAAGTCTGCTTTTTTGTCAGTGGCAAATTTATAAATTAGTAAAGTGGGTAGAGCAGAAGTAAACCATAAACTTGCAAAACTGCCCTTCTTTACATTTAGGATTCATCATTTATTGAATTATAGAGAGCATTTTCAGTATCTTGCCAAACAGTCCATACTTTGTTAGCAGGTAAAATTCTGAACAAGGAATAAATATGTTTTACAGTACTTGGTGTGAAGGATGTTAGGGAAATTTGAACGTTCTGAACAACAAGTTCTGTACACTTGTACTCACAGGATCAACTAATGTAGCTCATTTCCAATCTGGTTTCAAATTAGCTTTGTTTTCCCACTATCATCCACAAATTAATACAAAATCAGCTGATTTCTAGGTACTAGAGATGAACTGGAATTTACACCTTGCATGTAAGGTGCCAAGGTGAGTGCAGACAAATCAAGGGATGAAAAAGAAATGTTGAAGAGGAGAGTAATTGCAATTTGAAACATCTGATCAAGAGAAAAATTCAAGATTGGATTTGATAGGACCACATAGAAATTCTGTCAGACCTGTATGCAATGCCTTCCTCCTCTTTCAGTACACCATAGTCTCTGGAGATAGAGTGGTTGAGATCTGCCACTAGGGGGATGTTCATGGGACCAAGACCTCCATCTTTCCTTGGTGTGTTGATCCTGAATAAAATATTGGCATCGGGAGTCCTTTATTTAATCCTTTTTACAATCTCCACTCAAAAATTTTACTTGCGTAAGGGAAACCCAGCATCATAAAACTCATTAGCATAATATTAATTTAGTGATAAGTTAAATTTAGTGACAACTTTAAAAAAAATGCTCATTTTCATATAGACAAGATTTTAGTGAAAAAAACCCTAACAATCTGCCCATATTCCTTGATTTCTTCTCCATGAACAGGCTGAATCATGTCCGTTAGCTCTGTTCAGCACGTCAGGATCAAGCACACTTATCAGTAGTTAGCAGCATGGGTTCTGGATTCAAGATAAACCAAAATGGGCGTTTCTTAGTTATGTTTCTAAAACTAAACTGGTCCATTAAGAAAGACTTGAATAACATATAAAAATATGCAAGACCTAAAGAGGTGCACATCTCCAAAAGTGTTGTATTTACTTGAGTATCCTCAGCAATGAAAGAGGCCATTGAGATGTACATGATCTTGGGGCTTACACAGAGTACATTTTCAAAGATGTTACTGTTAAAAACATCTCAGAATCACCATTCCTAATAAAAATTTGAGATTCTTACCAGGCCAGGTGGCAAAAGTGTGAGTCTGTGGAGGCTGCAATGACCTCACAACCAATTTTGCGGAACTCCTCTGCTCTGTCGCTGAAAGCCACAATTTCAGTGGGGCAGACAAAGGTGAAATCCAGAGGATAGAAGAAAAAGACCACATACCTTCCTGAATAACATAGATTAAAATCAGAAGTGTTAAGTTTGATCCACCAACATCTATTATGCCTTGACACTAAAATGCTTAAAACACGTCGATGCCTGTACATTAAACCAACGGGTTACATCTACATATTCATTATACAACGTTAAGAGACTGCAGAATCTTTTGACCAATAAACCACACAATCTGTGGATTCCTGTGCAGGGAAATTAACAGACCTTTGTAGTCTGATAACTGGATGTCCTTAAACTGTCCATCCACTACAGCTGTGGCTTTGAAGGACGGGGCAGGCTTGCCAATCTTCGCGTTTCCTGAAGACATAGTGTTGGTGTTGGCTCACGGAAGGGAGAAGTACAGGTCGTCAAAAGGCTATTTTAACACTGATTTACTAATTTATATAACATTCCCTGGGTGGAATCTGAAACCCCTCTTGGAGTATCTGTTGGCAGAAATACATTTTGTTGAGAAATGCAACAGTGAACAAGAAATTCCAAATGACCAGTTGAAGCGCGCGTCCTCTATAGCTGGTTATATTGTCACATGCAAGTCAGCGGTTCAATGGGACGGAATCAATAGCCTCTTAAGATGCCTGTATTCCCAGAAAATAAACATGTTTTTTAACCAAGTTTTCCACTATATTCAATAGCACATAACCCTTCTTTTATTATGGGATAACATTAAACCAATTGTCTTTCTCCATTAATAGTGTGGCAATCAGCTCAATCCCCGCAGCAAAATCAACACATTATAGGCAAGTGTAACAAAGTAGTAGGTCATATTTACGTGACACAACTAGTCCACACGTTGTAGAGATGGACACGAAGTATTTAGCTTAATATTCAAACTTGACTCATCATTAGAGGTAAGTATAACGCCTGTTGTTATTTCGTATCAATTTAAATGCCAAGCATTATTTAAGGAATTTCAACATATGAATTCATGAAACCCTTATCCACGTACTAACCGAACTAGTTTTGACAGATACACGTTCGTGGGACGGCTAGACCATCAATGAGCTGTACCCCGCAGCTTTCTACTCCACGGGGACAAAGAACAAGCTAGACAGAGGCCGCAAGTATAGAGCACTTGACACACATATTGCCCAGCTATTTAGCTTTGAAAACCAGTCCCCCATGTTAGGCATTCACTTTGCAATATCTAAAATTAAACAAATTGCAGCAATTCAACGCGAGTTATACATACGTTGCTTGAAATTTAGCAGTGACCAAGCCGCTACGGAGGCGCTGAGCAACGGTGGGAGTCAGAGGGAACGAATACGCTATCGTGTCATAGGAGTAGGCGTGGCCACCGGAACTACAAACGCAAGTTTTGTTATTGATGTTTCACAATAAAATGTAGCACCCTGCCACTTTAGAAACCGATATACCAAAGATAGAATGGGTCAACATACAGCGCTATACCTGCCCCCCCCCATCCATAGGGTTAGTGGTTGTGCCAGAAAGGGCACACGACGTAAAAATTTGCCAGATCATCATGCGGACATAAGATCTGCTGTATATCTTCTGATCCAGTTGATCCAATTCACCTTTTTGTGATTCTCTTACCTGGATTATTGAGCATGCATCAAGAATGTTTAAACTAGCTCGTCTAGAATCCTTCCTTCCCTCAACCTATCGCAAATACTGGGATATATTTGTACATATTGACTCATCATCACGACTAATTCCTTTACCTTCTTTGAAGTCATGAACCGCCTATATTGTCATCCGGGGGTAATAAATAATAGGTTCAGTCTCATTGGTCAAGACTTTGTCCTCGATAGAAGCACCGCCATCTCTCAAGTCATCTGGTTCAAAGGTTTAAAGGGTATTGCTCAGCGGTCGTCTGGCGATAGAAATGTCGCACGTTTGAGCCCTATACCTACAAAGCAGGAAATTTAGGCGTCCTTGAGCAAGACACCATTCTCCTAACTGCTCTGCCCTGTGATAGATTGGTGACACATGTCGTATCCCGGCCATTCACCGAATGAGGACGGAGTTAAATGGAAATGGATCCCCTTATCAGTCCCGCAAGGAGAAATTTGGGTTTCACTGCGTTTTAACCCATCCTATTGTATAGGAGCAGTGAACTGCAAACTTACGGCGCTCAGGGAGCAGCATCTTGCTCAAGAATAACTTGAAATGTCTTGATGCAAGCTCAATAATCCAGGTATGGACATCACAAAGAGGGGAATCAGTTCAACTGGATCAGGTGAACACCAGTTCACCTGAGTGAGTGACAAAACGTATAATATAAATAAACTTCTGATCCAGTTGAACTGATTCACCTCTTTTTGTAATAACTTGATATGCTTTCTGCAGGACCGTGGATCAATTCTGTAACTTTCCGATTACCAGATGATCACTCTACCAACTGAGCTATACGGCCCCATAGACTCTATTTCCCCCATGACCTTATTTCAAAAAAGCGGTTGACAATGGATGAGTATTTTTCTTTTTGACAAAGAACGTTGGACCAAAAGTAAAAAAATCTAATAAAATACCTCCTCCATATAAAAACGTTTTTAAATGGTTAAATGAAGCTCACAGCCAAGGAGGAGGCGGAGGAGCAAGACAAGCACAGAAGCCCATTTACTACTCCTAAATTCAATATGGAATGCAAAACAGTATGTATATGTGTGTATGTAACCATGTATATTGTGTTTGTTGTTAATTGATTTGTACATATGAAGATAATGTGTTTAGCTAGCTAGTCGCCCTAACTAAGAGCAAGGCTATGTGTAGGTCATCTTTATTTTGTTGCGTTTTCTTCTCAATGGGTTTGATGTGTTGCACATGTCTTCAACAACACCGTTGCTCTTGGGATAGTGGGATGGACTAGTGTTATGTCTTATTTCCCAATCTTTTATAAGTCTTTGAAAAGCGTGTCCTGTGTATTGTGGTCCATTATCAGTCAGTATTTCATCTGGATGTCCAAATAAGGACATGTACAACTGCATTTTCTGTGTGACGGCATGGCTGAATACTGGAGTAGGCATTTCATTCACAAGCGGATATTTTGAGTATCTGTCAACAGTCAAAAAGTAGTGACAGCCATTGATTTCAAACAGGTCAGAGGCTATTGACGGCTATAGTGTTGGTGGTATTTCATGTGTTTTGAGAGATTCTTTTGGATTTGCATCTTGATGTTCTGCATAAACACTGCATGGTTTGCACACTCTTTCAATGTCGTCCAATAGAAACGTTCTCTTGCCAGTTGGCATGTTTTTTTCTATGCCCTAATGTGCTACGTCAGTTGTTCCCAGCCTTTTTTTGGCTCGTGACCCCATTTTAACATCACAAATTTCTGGCGACTCCAGACATTCAAAACATACTTTTTTTTGTGAAAATTAATATTTTTTGATGTAATACTTTGTTGTACTATGTTGCAAAATAAACATTGCATTTGATAACATTGAGGTGACACAATGCATATTATTATGGACGGAGTGAGAAAAATCAGGATATTAGTGCAAAAAGTGAGAATTTTATTTTCCCTGTTATAGATATGTCAGTCAAGCTTTTATTTACAATACTACAAAACTTCATCCTGAACAAACAATAACTCAAAGGATGAACCAAGACTTGTGGCTGGTCCCAGCCACAATAAAGATTTGAAATATGAACAGTACCACAGGACAGTGCTTATTTTTATGCTTCAGAGTTTGTCGTGTCTTTATGTATTATGGTTGTCTCTCTCAACTCACCTTATTTAATTGGACGGCTGAGCCTGCACATGTCGCTGTAGTCTTCAAAAGTGAGGCGCTGTAGTGGACAGAGCGCATCTCATCTCTGACGTAACATCCAGTCGAGAACGGTATTTTGACTTCATGCATCCAAGGGCACTAAATCCAGCTTCGCACAAATATGTGTTTCCAAAAGGAACCAAAAGTTTCAAAGGACACAGTGAGATATCTGGGTACTCTCTTGCTCCCAACCAGAATTACTCCACTGCCACTGGCGAATGCGATCACTGATGTGTTTTGTCATGTGAAAGATCAATCAGCTGTTCAACAGCAGTGGCAGGCAGGTCCACTGCACTGGCTTCACAGTGGAATGGGTCCCTCACCCAGTCAAACTTTGACATGTCCAAGTCGAGGAAATAACTGGCAACGTGCTTTTCTAAGCATTTCAGGTGGGCGCACATATAATTTGTGGAGCATTTAATGATGCTGTTGTCTGTCAAAAACTGTCTCAGTTGGGGGATAGGGGTGACGTTTGCCTTTGAAAGGGTTTCTCTCCAATATGTGAGTTTCCCCCTGAATCCATCAATAAGGTCACTCATCTGCATTATATTCTTGTTCTTCCCCTGTATGCGGTTGTTAAGATCATTTAGTTTTCCAAAGATGTCCGTTACATGTGCAAGGAGGCACATGCTGGTCACACAGAAAGTCTGTACAGGTATGTGTGATATTGCATTCCACAAACTGTCTTGAAGCATGCTCAATAATCCAGGTAGGGAAATCACAAAAAGAGGTGAATCTGTTCAGCTGGATCAGAAGTTTATTGAGAAACGTTTCGTCACTCACCAGATGACTTCTTCAGTCTGAGCTGAAGGCAAACATCGCCCTCCTTATAAACAGTACCTTGATGCCACACAACAATTGGCTGGTTTCATATGCAAGTTGGGTGATCAACTGCACATTCAGTGACAATGAGCACCATTCACAGAGGATTGGGGAATGTTTGCGATCACGGCATTGTAAAACGCAGATAGATGTAATCTCAGACCACCACCCCTATTCAAAGACGGTCGTTCCCTCTTCACATAAATGGCCTCCTTCACCCCCCTTTCAAACCAGCGTTCCTCCCTATCAAGGATGTGAATATCATCATCCTTGAATGTGTGGCCACTCGCCTGTAGGTGGGTGTAGACAGCAGAGTCCTGACCTGACATGTTAGCTCTCCTATGCTGCGCCATCCTTTTAGCCAGTGTCTGTTTGGTCTCCCTGATATACAAGCCACTGCAGTCCTCCTGGCATTTAACAGTGTACACTACGTTACTCTGTTTGTGCCGGGGGACCCGATCCTTGGGGTGGACCAACCTTTGCCGCAGTGTGTTCAGGGGTTTGAAAGCAACTGGGGGTTGGACATCGCGTCGAGTCCCAGTTGCTTTCATACCCCTGAACACACTGCGGTCTACACCCACTTACAGGCGAGTGGCCACTCATTCAAGGATGATGATGTTCACATCCTCGATAGGGAGGAACGCTGGTTTGAAAAGGGGGGTGAAGGATGCCATTTATGTCAAGAGGGAACGACCGGTTTCCCAGGCTGGTTCCTCTGCCTAAGTATATTCTACAAATCCTTTTTGTCTCAATTATACACAACTCACTATATGCCTCTTCCTAAGCCAGCACTTTCTCTCTGCTTTTTAGTGCAACTCATTAAGTGACAGGTATTTACCATACGCCCTTATCCAGAGCGACTTACATCAAATGAGCAATTAGGAGTTCAGTGTCTGCATACTATATGCAGTGCCGGGGATAGATCCTGGAATATTCTGATTGCTAGACAACCGCTCTAACCACTGAGCTATGTTGACCCTTGTACTCACGTTTACTTTCAACGACTTATCTCATTCACTTCTTTGCTTGCTGCTTCCTCTGTATACTTTTCAGTACTTTTTCATTCCACCACCACCTTGTCTTCCCTCCTCTATCCAGATGACACACTAAGTACTTTCCTTGCTATTCCCTTAACTATCTCTGCAGTGGTTGCCCAACCATTCAGCAATGTTTCATTACGACTTAGAGCCTTTCTTAATGTCCCCCTGAACTCCACACAACGGTCTTCAACTTTCACCATTTGATCTTTGGCTCTGCCTTCACTCTTCCTCTTTTTGATCTCCAAAGTCATCCTACAGACCACCATCCGACGTGCCACCTCATTTTAGAATTCTTCTTTCTCTTCAGTCTCATAGCCAATTTGAGGGGCACATGTGCTGATAACTCATCACTGTAGTGTTGATTACCGGCTCCATTCAAGATTCCATATGTTTATTGTCACTCGGATCTTACAAATACAGTCGTGTGAAATTATTTGGCTGGGAGCGTCCGTTACAGAAACATGAACTAAAGATAAAATAAATATATATAATTAAAGATGTGTGTGTGTGTGTGTATGTGTGTGTGTGTGTGTGTTGTCTCTCTCTCT
>OMLC01104811.1:0-14129 GCA_900302585.1 Regalecus glesne
ATGTTCTTGGAATTTGAAAATGGTAAGTGTTCATTTGAATGATGGTCTGTGGAAAGAAACTGATTCTATATCTGGTTGTTTTGGCATCCACTGGCTGTAGCACCTACTAGGGGGGAGGATTCGGAACACCTTTTGAACAGGATGTGATGGGTCTGCAAAAATGTTCTGTGCCTGTTTCCTGACTTGAGAGATCTTTTAGTCTTGAACGAAGGGCAGGTTTGTGCCAATTACGTTCTCTGCAGACCTTCAGTCTGTCCCTGTCCTGTTTGGTGACTTATCCAAACCAGACAGTAATGGATGTGCAGTGGACAGACTCGATTAGATCTGAGTTCTGAGCAATCTAGAACTGAGTCAGCATTCCCTGCGGCAGGTTGAATTCCCCGAGTTTCCTATGACTGTGTTGCTATGATGCCCCTTTAGAACGTTTCACCGATATGCAAATTAAAGCATCTTCACGGCACTTAACAATATACATTATATATTTTTGTTTGTGTCGGGGGACCCGATCCTTGAGATGAAACAACTTTTGGCGCTGTATGTTTTGCGTTTCGAAAGCAACTGAAATGCGGTGTTCGTAAAATATGTCTCTCAATTTCTCCGAAACTCTTACCACATGGTATCACCACTAGTTTGCACTTAGCCAGCTGTTGTCCATCTCCTTTTGATTTTCAGATATACTGTTTGGGAGGCTTCCTTATTTTCACAAGCACCCAGTTAAGATAACCACACTTAACCAGGGCCTGTTTAATTTGGAATTTCTCCCCCTTTTTGGCCACTGTGTGAGTGGGGACATTGTCAGCTCAGTGGTACACACTCCTAGTGACTCTTAGTTTGTGCTACTGTCACCATCTTACAATGCTGTGATTGCAACTTTTCCCCAATCCTCTATAAGGATTGGGGAAAAGCTCAGTGGGCACAGCTCAGTGGGTAGAGCGGTCGTCTGGCAATCGGAAGGTTGCAGGATCGATCCCCGGTCCTGCATATAACATGTCGGGGTGTCCTTGAGCAAGACACTTAACCCCTAACTGCTCCCCGAGCGCCATATGTTGGCAGCTCACTGCTCCTATACAATAGGTTGGGTCAAAAATGCAGAAAAAACCAAATTTCCCCTTGCGGGACTGATAAGGGAATCATTATTATTATTATTATTATTAAATACTCATTACCATTGCATGTCTACTCAATGGCCAATTTGCATTTAAAACCATTGTTGATGTAGAACATTATGCAAATGTATTGCTTATGAGGGTGGGGATGCCTGCAGTCAGCTCTGATTGAAGATATCAACTGTATGAGTAATGAAATGATTCTCTAAGGGAAATTTAGTGTCCAGATGAACTAATTTACCTTTTTTGCTATTCCAGTCACCTGTATTATTGAGCATTCAACTAGACAAAGACTTATTACATTTTTTGTGGAGAAACAAATCAAATGGGTGAAATTTGTGTCAGTGTGTACTGGTAGTGTTCTAAGCATGAGAAGGAAGGAGAAGGGACGTATCATACTGATGGAAAAGGAAGACAAGGTCCCCAATCACAAAAGAGGTGAATCTGTTTAGCTGTATCAGAAGTTTATTTCAGAAACGTTTCGTCACTCACCCGGTGACTTCTTCAGTCTGAGCTGAAGGCAAACATCCCCCTCCTTATAAACAGTACCTTGATGCCACACAACAATAGGTTGGTTTCACATGCAAGTTGGGTGATCAACTGCACATTCAGTGACAATGGGCACCATTCACAGAGGATTGGGAAATATTTGCGATCACGGCATTGTAAGATGCCGATAGGTGTACTCTCAGGCCACCTCCCCTATTCAACGACGGTCGTTCCCTCTTCACGTAAATGGCCTCCTTCACCCCCCTCTCAAACCAGCGTTCCTCCCTATCAAGGATGTGAACATCATCATCCTTTAATGAGTGGCGGTTGGGGGCGGTTGTTTGATAGTGTGTACCGCAAACCCACACATACGGACCAGTACTTGCGGTTTGACTCCCACCACCCCCTGGAGCATAAACTGGGAGTCATTAGGACTCTGTACCACCGGGCTGACAACGTCCCCACTGACTCAGTGGCCGGGGAGGAAGAGAAGTCCCATATTAAACAGGCCCTGGTTAAGTGTGGTTACCCTAACTGGGCGTTTGTTAAAGCCAGGAAGGGTCCCAGACAGAGCTCCAGCCAAGTGGAGGGAGGGGAGGAGCCAAAGCGCAGACCGGTAGTGATTCCGTATGTGGCGGGAGTGTCGGAACAACACCTCAGGCAATACCACTTCCATCTTGAACCCATCCTTCATTCCTACCACACACCTCATCACTGTCACACTACCCTGATACATATCCTGCACCATGCTTACATAGTTCTCTGCCACTCCTCACCTCCTCATACAGGACCACAGCTCTCCTCTCAGCTCCATCATACTTTCTCTACATCCACAAAGACACCGTGTGACTCCTGACCTTGTTTCTCCATCAACATTCTCAAAGCAAAGGTCACATGTGTGGAGCTCTTTGGTGTCATGAAGCCATCCTGCTGCTCACTAATCCTTACCTCTCCTCTTAACCTAGCTTCCACTACTCTCTCCCATGTCTTCACGCTATAGCTGCTACAGCTCTGCACATCTCCCTTATTCTGGAACACTGGTACCAGTATGCTTCTTCTCCACTCCTAAGGCACCCTCTCTTTGCAAGATTGAGTTAAACAAGCTAGTTGAAAACTCCACTGTCAAATTTATCTAAGCATATATTATCTGCATATTTGATTTGGCATGGTTTTATGCTGGATGTTCTTTCTGATGCAACCCTCCCCATTCATCAATGGTTGGGACCAACACCAAGAGTGGCTGGGTTGCTTGCTAGACTACTGTAGTAAATAAATGACTTCATGCAACATTACCTATGTTATTTGTAGGTTCTTATTACTCCTATGTTGTACTAAGAGGACCAGGACTAGACTGCTAACTAATGGCTATGTACATGAAAAACCAAGCTACGGCAGATCAATGTATCTTTTTAATCCATAATTTTGCTTGAACAAAAGAACAATCACAACTCGTACTGCAAGAACGGTGAAGCTCATCAAAGCTTATCTGTACATTTAAAGCAAACACCATAAAGCCTTATAGACGTTTCATAGAAACAATTTTGATATTTTGATGGGCAAAATATCAGGATTGGATTGCTGTCCCTCTGCAGGTGGTGCCATGAGTCTATGAATCAACATTAGTGCAGATGCCTAACTTGTGGTCCAATAATAGAAGTGTTCAGAAAATTAAGCTAATTTAGCCTGAAATTCAATTTATAATCAGATTCAGCTTTTGTATTTATTCAGGAAAATACATTGCTCCCACATGCAACTGTTCTTGCTTAAAATAATTGGATTAGTTTCATGGAGGTTCGTATGATAGCACAAGCACTAAAACTGTTAAGAGGGCTAGGATTTATAGTCACTGTACAATATTTAAGTGATGTAAATGTCACAACTGTTTATACACATTACAGTAGTATGCCCCTAACATACAAGGAATCTAAAATGCTATAGTTTATCTTCAAATATTTTTTTATGTAGAGCGGATTCTTGTGAGGGAGGGGGGGGACATTTTTACAATCAAAAGCATAAACTACAATAATACAGTGATAAACTCAAATCTTTGGCAGTCACCAACATTCAATACCTCATACACAGAAGATCTGAATGGAATGTTAAACTAGATGAAAGAGAATTTTCAATAAGACGAGAGCTGACTGGTCAGGTTCCTCTGCATGTTGCAGTCTTCTCTTTAGTTCGGCAAGCTCACCAAATCAACTTGAATGTTCTTGGTCAAGATGAGTCTAAATGAAAAGTTGCTGTTATCAATTCCTAAAATCTTTACTTGCCACTCTGATATTTACTTGACGCTCTCATTAAACTACTGTTTTATAATGAAGAGATCCACTTTGCACTACTGCAACAAGGGATGTTCCTCTAGAAAAATATTTAAATCCCAAATCTATCAACACTATTTGAAAATTAATGACGTTTTAAATTTTAAGAAGATGTCATTTAAGATATGGGTATGAAGGAAGGAATATATCTATAAACAAGGCAGATGTCATTATGGTTCAGTTGACTGTTAATGGCTGACTTGTGTCCTGTTTTCACTACTAATTCCATAATAATTTATCAACTTCCATGTAGTGTCTTTAAAAAGATATTTATCAAACCAAAGTCAACACATGCAATCATGCAGAGAACAATTTACTGTTAAATTTAATGTATTGAAGCCCCTTACTTTCAAGTGTCTTTAACGTTTTCACCACCTGATTTTCACAAATATTTATTTCAATATTTCATGTATATGGCAGTTCCAACAATGGAATCTATGAATATCACATACTGCAGATGCAGTTTGCCTGAAAAAACAAACAAGACATGAAATCGGAAATATTAAATGAGTCATAAAAATCCATGTCAGAGGAAAGTTATGGCAACTCTGAACTGTCTAGTAGATAAGACACAAAACACATGAGGACATGATGTGAGGTTCTCCAACTATATACGTCTCCTTAAACATTAGCCTTGTAAAGACCAAAGGTTAAGTCGGTGTTACCAAGCATTGGGGAAGCTAACAATGGAGTGTAGAAGAGATTTGAATCAGACAGTACCTCACTTTACTTTTTAGGTCAAGGAAGAATTGGAAAAGGAATATCATTGCTAGGCAATAGCTAGATGTTCAGCAAGAGCACGTATGTGGCTATAACAAACTGACCTGGATGCAAGACGAAGGGCACATGAGAGGTGGGTTAGTGCTGTGGTCCAATTGTGCACATGTAGATTTTTGTTATTATTTTTTGTGTGCGAGTGAATGCATACATATGCATGTATTTGTTGTTGGTGTGGTTCAGTTTGTAGTTTGTGTCTTGCAGTTAGAGCTCTTCAGCCATTTGTAGTAGAGAGTTGATGGCAGCATCCTTGTTGCCTTGTTGTGCTTCCAGTACGGTACGAACCACCTCCTTGTCCACATTGGGAAACATGTCCTGTAGGGCCTTCAGGTCCTCCTCAGTGCACACTGGTCCTTGGCTTCCCACAGCTGGTACATTCCCTGGCACGCCCAAAGGTACCATGGCTTGGTTGTACACAGCAGGCATACCTGAAAAAAAGGATATTAATCACATTTGGGTCTGGTATAGGATACATGTGGAAAGTGTGTGGTTCCATATTTGTTTTTTCTCACCTGTGATGGGCACATATCCCACCCCTTGTTGGTATACAGAAGGCATGAGGACAACTGGCTGAGCCATCATTCCTGCCGGCATGGACTGGACAGATGGAACATGAATAAATGAAAATAATACAAGGCAAAAATATTCAGGGTAGCTCATAAAAAAGGTGAAAAGGTTCAACTGGATCAGAAGTTTATTCAGAAATGATTCGTCACTCTAACAGGTTACATCTTCAGTTTAAGGTGACTGCAACCATTCCCCCCTTATAAACAGTACATTGAGACCACACAATAGGCTGGGTTTATATGCAAGCTGGGTCATTGACTGCAGATTCTGTGGCAATGAGCACCATTCACAAAGGATTGGGGAATATTTGCAATCGTGGCACTGTGAGACGATGACAGATGTACTCTCAGGCAACCATCCCTGCCCAAAGTTGCTTGTTCCCTCTCGACATAAATGGGCTCTTTAACACCCCTTTCAAACCAGCGTTCCTCCCTATCAAGGATGTGAACATCATCATCGTCCTTGAATGAATGGCCACTAGCCTGTAGATGGTGTAGACCGCAGAGCGCTGGCCTTACGTGTTGGCTCTCCTGTGTTGTTCCATCATTTTGGCCAGCGTCTGTTTGGTCACCCCGATGTAAGACTCACTGTAGTCCTCTACAGGTTAGTGGCCATTCATTCAAGGATGATGATGTTCACATCCTTGATAGGGAGGAACGCTGGTTTGAAAGGGGGGTGAAGGAGGCCATTTATGTGAAGAGGGAACCACCATCTTTGAATAGGGGCGGTGGCCTGAGAGTACATCTATCGGCGTCTTACAATGCCGTGATTGCAAACATTCCCCAATCCTCTGTGAATGGTGCCCTTTGTCACTGAATGTGCAGTTGATCACCCAACTCTCATATGAACCCAGCCTATTGTTGTGTGATATCAATGTACTGTTTATAAGGGTAGGAATGCTTACAGTCAGTTCAGACTGAAAATGTCACCTATTTGAGTGACAAAAGGTTTATGAATAAACTTGTGATCCAGTTGAACTAATTCATCTTTTTTGTGATTTCCCTTATCTGGATTATTGAGCATGCATCAAGATATTCGGGTGTATTACATTTTATCTTTTTCTCAATGATACTTAGCAAAGACTTTATACATGCTACAGTGGTATAGACCTCCATGATGAAGCTACATGGGCCAACTGTCTACAATAATGGATAACAACGCCAACGGAAAGTGTTGACTCACAGCGAAGGACATCACCAGGTTGATCATGCCCTCCTTGTCATCTCCTTGTCTCCCGCTGAGGCTGAACCACTCATCCACTACTCGGCCCTCTCTAAGACCTTCAGGGATGGTAACATGGGTCCACGCTATCCTGTCATCCATGGAGAATGCCCTCTGCATTACCAGGGTAGTAAAAAAATCATTATGTACATAAAGAAGTATATATGCCCATCAAAACTTCAATATACATACAATCCCTTAGGAAAATAATTAGCCCTTCAACATTTTCACATTTTGTTCTCGTTAAATCTAGTGAGAAAGTTGGGAGTCTGGAGAGGTGGAGGTAAGCACTGGAGAACCGAAATTAAAGTCAGTAGGAGCAAGACAGAATACATGTGTGTGAATGAGAGGGCAGACAATGAAATTGTGAGGATGCAGGGAGAAGAGGTGAGGAAGATGGATGAGTTTAAATGCTTGGGGTCATCTGTTCAAAGTGAAGGGGAGTGTGGAAGCGAGAAGAAGAAGAGACTGCAGGGAGGGTAGAATGGGTTTAGAAGAATGTCAGGGGTGAAGTGAGACAGAAGAGTACCAGCAAGAGTGAAAAGGAAGGTAAAAAAGATGGTAGTGAGACCAGCTATGTTGTATGGTTTTGTAATAGGAAAAACCCTGACCTCTGTAACTCTGTAACAGATTAACTTTGCAGACAGCACACAATGGCTTGCTACTGCTTCTTTGTTGTCCCTTGCAATGGCATTCTATCCCGCTTGCTATATCGCAGATAGCACCCCAAAACATCCCTTGTGTTGACCCATCCTGCATATCATGCATTCAGTGACCTCTTATAACTGCTTTTGCTTTCGACATCTACTTGATTGCCCAGTTGATCAACACATGTTTATGACCTGGTGCAGGATAGCTTCCAACAGATAACATAGGACAAATTCACTCCTTGCTGATGGCAATAAAACTCATGACTCTAACACAACACATTACAGTTAACACAAAACTACCTCACCCATTGACAAACACAGACAAAAATGCAGAGCAAAATGCAATGCTGTCTTACTAAATCCACAGGACACCATAGCAGATGATGTGAGCATGGTGACTGATCACCAACTAAGAAGAACCCTGACAAAGTCCACACTGAGTGAACACAGCCTTGCTATTGAGAAGGGGAGACACAGGCAAACCTGTCTGCCTGCAGAACAAAGGCTGTGCTCCCACTGCCCCCTTACTGAGCCTGAGACAGCTAAAATTCCTCACCACATATGAACAATACAGACACCTAAGAGAAACATTTTTCAAGCTATTAAGAAAAAAAGGACACCCTAAATTTAGTGGATGAGGAGAAACTACAAGTCCTACAACGGGAAGAGCCAGATAGCTGTAGGTTAGGAGCAGACTATAGGATGCCTGCCATAAGATGAGGGTCAGTGTGTGACAGTCGGCTGACACATGTTAATATATTTAATGATGATTTATTGTCGTATGTCTTGGTTTGCTTTTTTATACACAATGCGTTTATTTCTGTATTTTGTTGATGTTTTCTAGTTACTGAATGGGTTATTAATGTATAAAAACGTCTGCTTTGGCAACATCTAAAACTTTATACCCATAAAGACAAGGCGTTGGTGGTATAGTGGCGAGCATAGCTCCCTTCCAAGCAGTTGACCCGGGTTCGATTCCCGGCCAACATAGAGATTTTAGAGGTGGCATAGCTCAGTGGGTAGAGCGATTATCTGGCAGTCAGAAGGTTGCAGGATTGATTCCCGGTCCTGCATATAGTATTTCGAGGTGTCCTTGAGCGAGACACCTAACTGCTAACCGCTCCCCGAGCGCCATCTGCTAGTAGCTCACTGCTCCTATACAATAGGTTAGGTCAAAAATGCAAAGAAATCCAAATTTCCCCTTGCGGGATTGATAGGGGAATCATCTATTTCATTTTCTAAATTTGAGTAAACAACACAGAACAGACTCACAGATTCAAGACATGAGGATAAAAGGAAACCCCACTCATCCCTTAGGGGGCAGACTTCACAAGAGTGTTCTGCACTCTGTAGGTTTGTGTCTTCCTACAGGAAGGCTAATAAGCATTTGGCTAACATCTATTTCAACACTCAGGTTAATTTTCAGATTTCCACCAAAGTTTGGAGACAGTAGCAATGACAAAAAGACAGGAGGCAGAGCAGGAAGTGGCAGAGTTGAAGATACTAAGATATTCCTTTGAGAGAGATGAAGAAGGAAATAATCAGGGACAAGTACATTAGAGGGCCAGCTCGGGCTGCAAGGTTTGGAGTTAAAGCAAGAGAGGCAAAACTAAGATGGATTGGAAAAAGTGTAGAGGAAAAAAGTGTACTGTGTATACTGGGAGAAAAACGCTGAATACGGAGCAAGAGCAATATGTTCAGGCAAGAGGAAAATAGGAAAACCAAAGAAGAGGTTTATGGATGTGGTGAGGAAGGACATGTAGGTGGCCGGTGTGACAGAGGAAGATGCATAGGACAAGAAGGGATTGAGTTGGATGATCTGTCAGCTCTTGAATCATAGATTTTTGGATAGCAGAGTTGTTTCATATATTCCTTCTACCCTGTTTGCAATTGTTCAAGTGGAGGGCCTTTTCAGGGGCCTTTTAGCTATGGCGAAGGCATAAGTTGACCTGTCAGCATCTCATGCGGAGTTAAGTGCATGCTTCTATGTGTTTGCATTCAATAGCTCATAAGTGCAAGAGGCAAAACATCTACCCAGTTCAGATTAGTGCTACAACAAATCTTGTTAAGCTTAGCTTTGAAGATTCCATTAATTCTTTCAACCAAGCCTTGGCTTTTATATGCCCCCCCATTGTTTGATTCTCAGTTGTTGTAGGACGCCCTTGGCAACCTTTTGTACAAAAGCTTGTCTGAACTTATTTCTGATGGTATGCCAAATTGTGGGATGACTTCCCTGATTAGAAATGTAACGTTAGTTAAATTTGTTACAGTTACAGTGTTGCCTCAACCCAATAGGTGAAGTGGTCAATAACAACTACTATGTATTGTTTTCCATGCACTGTTTTTATCATGTCCACATAGTCAATGACTAGGTGTTGGAATGATCCTTCTCTGAGACTGGAATATGTCCCACTGGTGTTTTTACACTTTTTTGTACATTGTTCTAAGCGTAGATTTCACACTGATTCAGGACCTCATCAACCATTGCTTAAAAATATGGTGACTGATAGTCTTGTTTAATTTTCTTACCCACTTCTACCCATGCACAATGGTCAACATTGTGTGATTCTGAAATAAAAATTGTCAGCAAGGACACAGGAGCAACCAGCAGACCTTCATGTAATCTCCATAAACCCTTCTCATCCATTGTCATCTACACTTAACCAGGGTCTGTATAATGTGGGATTTCTCCAAATTCAAATGCTATTGTACAGCTTATTGTTTTTGTTCACCTAAACTCATCATCTCCAACTAAAAATGTGTCAAAGTTTAATGAGTGCTCCAGCTCGTTTTTCCAAACAATGTCTTTGTCACAATCTGCAGAGTTGCACCCATTAAAAGTTCAGTGAGATTTTTATTAGTGAATTATTCACTTAAAGTCAGAAAAGAAAGACTGTTTAGTTTTTCCAGTACAGTTGGGGGCTTAAACGTTCATCACCGCTGCATTTGATCAGTGAGTGGACAATAGAGACTAAAAAACAGACAGTACGAGAGAGTGAAGAACCCAGGCTACCATCTGAGGTGCCATCTTGATGACAACTTTTAATCACACTCAAATAACTATAGAGCTCCTTGTTTCCATGCACCCAAACTCATTAGCCCGATCTATATCAACAAAAATCAACTTAGGCCAATCTTACCTCATCAAAAATCTCCAGATAGAAGGAGTCTACACCTGGTGGGACAGTGCATTGGATCACTTTGTTCCATCGGGGATTCTTGGCTCCATTGTGAGCAGTTGGCGTCTCGTACACTGCATACCCAAGTCGAATCCTACAGTAGGGATCCATGCGGGTCATGCCATAATTTTTAGCCAGTTTAGCCTTAACAAACGTGAAACAGAGAAAAGGGTGGACTGTGTTAGCGGGAGACAAGATACTTGCCAAGAAAATACTGACAAAATGTTTGTTGATGCATTAAATAAACATGACATGGTGACACAATATTGACATATGTGACTTAAATTTTGTGTTGTTAATCAGTTTTATTCATTTGTGATTATACATACATACAAGTTATTTTAATATTGTGATACAACTTAAAAGGCGCAGTAGATGACTTCCATCCATCCATCCATCGTCAACCTCTTTATCCGAAATCAGGTCACGGGGGAACTGGAGCCTATTTCCATTCTCGTTGAGCAAAGGTGGGGTGCACCCTGTATAGGTCACCAGTCCATCACAGGGCAGAGCAGTTAGGGGAACAGTGTCTTGCTCGAGGACACGCCTCTCTGCAGGTGCGGGGATCGAACCTGCAATCTTCCAATCGCCCGGCAACCGCTCTACCTACTGAGCCATGCTGCCCTTAGTAGATAACTTGGTATGCTCCAAACTTTCTAAGACAAGTCTTGATGCATGCTCAATAATCTGGGTAAGGGAATCACAAAAAGTGGTTAATAGGTTCAACTGGATCAGAAATTTATTTAGAAACGTTTTGTCACTCAAACAGGTGACATCTTCAGTCTGAGTAGACTGCAAGCACCCCCCCTCCCAAACAGTATATCAATACTATATAGTGCAGTTGATCACCCAACTCTCATATGAACCCAGCCTATTGTTGTGTGGTATCAATGTACTGTTTATCAGGGTGGGGATGCTGCAGTCAACTCAGACTGAAGATGTCAACTGTTTGAGTGATGAAACGTTTCTGAATAAACTTCTGATCCAGTAGAACCTATTCTACTCTTTTTGTGATTTCTAAGACAAGGTTTCAGTTAGCAAACAACTTTACAAGTAAAGCCAAATTGTAAAAAAGTACTTCCCAGGAAACCAGTTTGAGACCAAAACATGTTATATATGACTACACAAATTACATAATCAATCAACGTAGTCTAATGTCATGATAAGACGTTAAGAAATCTTATTGGGCTCCCATTATCTGGGAGGGCTGACGAGGCCATAATAAAAACCTAGACACAAGAGTGTCCAGCATGCTCTGTTGATAATCTATCATGCCAGCTCTGATGTTCACTATTGTAATGATTTTCATTCCTGATCTGAATTTTCACCATAAACCCGCTTCGCTGCTTTGAAAAGACATCTTGTCAGCCTGCCTCATTTTTGACTCCTAGAGCTTCATTTTTATCCACAATAAAGTTTGCCAGTGAGTGCCCGGATAATTCAGAGGAGGCTTTGAAGTAAGTGGTGTGGTCAGATGAAACTAAAATTGAGCAATTTGGCATCAACTCAACTTGCCGTGTTTGGGGGAAGAGAAAAGCTTACTTGGACCCCAAGAATACCATCCCCACTGTCAAGTGTGGCGGTGGAAATATTACCCATTGAGGCTGTTTCTCTGCTAAGGGGACAGGATGACTCTACTGGATCGAAGGGAGGATGAATGGGGCCATATACAAGGAAATCTTGGGTGAGAATCTCCTTCCCTCAGCCAGGATTCTGAAAATGGGTCGGGGATGGGTGTTCCAGCATGACAATGACCCAAAACATACGGCTAAGGCAACAAAGGACAGGCTCAAGAAGAAGCACATAAAGGTCATGGAGTGGCCTGGTCCGTCTCTGGATCTTAATCCTATAGAGAATCTATGGAGGGAGCTGAAGCCTCCATTTGCCAAGACACAACCTACAAACCATAAGGATTTGGAGAGGATCTGCAAAGAGGTTGGACCAACATCCATCCTGGGATCTTCATAAACTTAGTGGCTAACAACAATAAATGTTTGACTGCTGTGCTTACCACCAAGGGTTTCTCCACCAAGTATTGAGTAATGTTTTGCTAAGGGTGAAATACTTATTTTCCTCCGTAAAACAAAAATAGATGTTTAAAATTAATACAGTGGGATTTTCTGGGATCTTTTAATATTCTGTCTCTCACTTAAGATGAACCCACCATGAAAACTATAAACCATTCACTTATTTGTAAGGGGGGGAAAGTCATACAATCAGCAGGGGATGAAATACTATTTTCCCCACTATAGACAAGAACGATATGCATGCAGAAATGTGAACTCACATGCAGGTGAATTAAATTGTTTTTGTGATGTTTTAATTAAAAAAATTGAGCTGTTGAAAGCAACATTTTGTGAATGTTCAGGCAAATTAAACTTGTTTGTTTGGGTTGATATAAGCTAATGAGAAAAAAATGTTAAAAAATACAAGTAGCTCTCAGTCATTTTCATTTTGGGAAAGAAGCTCTCTGAGGAAAAAAGGTTGCTGACCCATGCTGTAGACCAGGGGTGCTCATTACATCGCGATCTACCAGTCGATTGCAAAGGTAGTGTTGGTAGATCACGTCATTCAAAAATAGACGTCAGCCTATCATCCATCCCGTCACTCTATGTAAATCAAGGGACTTTTCAACTAATCATAAACTATTCATAAAGTGCTACTGTGTTTTGTTTACCTGTACCACAGTGATACTGAGGCGGCCCACAGTGCCCATAGCGCTTCCATATTGCAGTTGCCGCGCTGCCTGGGCGTCCAGGTGTACTTGCTGCTGCTGCTGGTGAGTGGGAGTAATGCGCAGAAAATCCTGAGGGAGTTCTCCAATGTACACCTGCATGCCAGTCAAAATTCATAATAAATAAAAAGCAAAAAGCTGAGAAATATAGCTAGATCTAACGTTGCATTGGGTTTGTTCAAATGAGAACCATAACCCCGACCTTAAATTCTGTCAGAACCTGTCTTGTGATAGTGTCACCTTGTTGAGATGGACAAAATCAGCAAATCCACTAGATTGCATGGATAATATCAGTAACTTCAACTTAATTGAATTAACTGTCAATAAGGAAGATTCCGGTCATCCCTAAAATAGATTAGAAACTCGTTTAGTTGTGTAACGAATCGTTGGGTGTTTTCTGGTCAGCACCTGCCATGACGCTAGTAGTTATAAAATCCAGCTCATTGCTTATTAAGGTCAGCCAACCCGCCCATTAGCTTTCACATAGCGTCAATTGTAGCTCTTAACTTGGTACATTTCTTTCAACTTGTCCAATTCTTTACAAAATAAATCCAATGCTGACATGGCTTTTCGAATCAAAGACGCTTGTGAAGTGAAAAAGTGTTGCTAGTTGCGACTATTACTACTGTTGTTCTTACATAGCTACATGTTATCATTAGCGTTACCTTATCATATAGCCTAGCCGGCCAGCTAGCTATTTGGTTTAAGCATTAACGACAAAGAATCGACTGTTAATGCGTCTTGGTAAAACAAAACCCCTTTTCGATGTGTACCTGCCCCCGCTGGGTGGTAATAGTCGTTGCCATTTCGTTGTCAAGATAGATGATGTCGGTGGAAAGTAGACTTCTTGAAGCGTGTGGTAAAACGATCTGAATGAAAGTAAACAGACAAGAGACCACTCCGCCCTGTGTGACGTCACGTAGCCGCAGCGACAGTTGGCCGAATAGTGAACGAACGAATCGAATCGCTTGGACTGAGAAATAAGTGTTCACATGTCCAGCGGAACGGTTCAGTATAAACACGTGACGTCCTCTACTTCCGTGTTACGTGTATTTAAGAATTCTAGTAAAATCTTGATAATCTTG
>OMLC01104813.1:9191-25767 GCA_900302585.1 Regalecus glesne
ATGTGACTACTACCACTACTACTATTATTACTAATACGACGAATACTACTCCTACTGCTACTACTGCTATTATTACCATGACTGCCACTACTACTACTACTCTCAGCTGTTCCCATCAGGGGTCTCCACAGCAGATCATCATCTCCATCTCTTCCTGTCCTCTACATCTTCCTCTGTCACACCAGCCACCTGCATGTCCTCCCTCATCACATCATAAACCTCCTCTTTGGTCTTCCTCTTCTCCTCTAGCCTGGCAGCTCCATATTCAGCATCCTTCTCCCAGTATACCAGCATCTCACACAAACCCCAGGCTTGCCTCTCTGGTTTTGTCTCCAAACTGTTCAACCTGAACTGCCCCTCTAATATACTGGTTTCTAACCCTCTCCTTCTATGTCACTCACATATGCAGATCATGAATCAGAATTCATTATGACTAACTTAGCTGCAAATTCTTTGCTAGTGTCTTTCTCTAAAACCATTCTCAAGAACAACTTCACACTGGACACTGCACATCCTTGGGTCCTCAGCAATACACTCGTCATCTGTGAAGTAAATCAGATGAACGGTTGTCAAGCAAATCCCATCCATTATAATACGGCATCATCCTGTATTGGAAAATAAAAAGCTGCATCCTGTATCAAATCAATAAGGGATGCAATGCGTCAGATAGAAACATCTACTCTAATAATAAATAATGCCATTGACTTGGTATGTATATGCCATCCATTGTGGCCTCTCCCCCACTAGACATTGAGCGGGTAGGATATGTTGCATGACATAAATGAAATGAATTTCAAAAACTTGATATCTTACATATGTCATTGACGTACAGAACACACACTGTAGGTCCTAATACTGACCCTTGTGGGACTCTACAAAAAGTGTCCATGCTTGGTGATTTATTGTCACTTATCTGTACAAACTGTTGTCCGTTTAGAGGATTTACAATCAAACCATGATTAGAGGCAGATATGGTTATACTGCATGCATTTAAACCATACACGGGTATGCATACCAGTAAGGTATACATTGTAAAGTACTTGGAGTGATTACTAGAGTAGAAAAGGTGAAATAGAAAAGAGTCATTTTACCACGTATAGTCGTAGTTTATAATAAAAATCAATATCATATAGCCTCTGTGGGATCATAGCATGATCAACAGGGCAGCACAATATTTCCCCTTGTCAGCAGCAGATACAATATCATCTGCATCCAAAGTAGTTTTCAGTGACGGTACTATGTTTAGTTCAGAAACCAGATCGGTGTGGAATTAATGCGGAACTTATTGAGAGGATTGATTTGAGCTGATTATTAACCAATGACTCTCGGATTTTTGGAAACGGGACACTTTGGAAACTGGCCGGTAGGTATTTAGATCCGTTCTATCACCACCCATATGCAGATTTCCATACCTGGGGGAAAACTCCAGTGAAGATGGAGAGATTAAAGGGATATGTAATAAATGAGACATGGAGCTTTAAAGAAAAAGTGTTCAGTTTACCCCAAGTGGTTTTCCTGCAATCGATAGCTCAAAGTGTCTCCTCAACAACTGAGGATGTGAAGGCCTGTAGGGTGAACAGAGGGGTATGGCTTCAGGAGGGCACATAAACCAAAGGCTTACCATAAAAAAAACACCAAGATGTGTGGTGAAAGGATGTCAAATGATTTCACCACACAAAAGCATAAATTAATCTTACTCGTTAAGCAGTCGTTAAACGTGACGTCAGCAGGAGTAAATATAAAGGATTTGCTTTTATTTATAGACACTGCTTTTCAATTCTTTTGTCAGGTTAATGAATGAGCTTAAGAATATTCCTATGTGATAATAGGCTTTTGCTTTTCTCAAACAGGAAGTGTATTTTTATTTCTGAGCTGTCTAAATGTCAGCAGCACGCACGTCCAGAGCCCAGGCTTTTTCCCTGGCCTTGAGCAGGGTTGACGTACCTGTGGCGAGCCAGGGGGCCTCATCCGTCTTTAACCCTGAGACATTTAAAAGGTGCGTATTCACCAATTGCAGAGAGCAATAAATCTTAATATTCCAATACCAGCTCTTCGTCTGGTATTTCAGAGGTGTGACGCGTGTTACTGTCACCGAGGTCACTGAGCAACGCTGCTTCATTTAGCCTTTCGTTTCTATTGATAACCATCCTAGAGTGTGATCCCTCCAGTCTACCACATCTGATGCTGGCTAGAGGACGGTGGTCACTAAAGCCAAGTGCAAAACCTCCCGAGGCAGTGATTTTGTCCCTCCTGCTGGACAGGACCAAATGATGCTACGGTAGCTCAGTGGTAGACGGTGCATGTCAGGAAATGCCAAGCTAGGTGTTGTGGGTTCGATCCCTACACAGGGCATCAGTAAGGACCTCTGGCGCTAATTCGCCATGCACCATCTAGATGTGTGTCCACCTCTACAACGCGGGGACTAGTCATGGTAAAAATGGAGAATCGGACAGAATCAAATCTATCAAAGTTGAGATGGTCACAGATCTCTTGTAGATTGTTTGATTCATTTGTGAACTAATTCAGGTTAAAAATCACCGTAAACTAGCGTCTCTGAGTCACTGTTCTGAGCAAGGAAGTCCGCTTCAATCATTCATTGTACTGGAGACAGTTGAGTCCCCAGCCCTCTTCAGACTCTGTGCAACTTGCAGTCATGTGAGGAAACCTCCACATGACCTTTACTCTGTGTAATCCAGGTTTGTCTCAGAACTGGGGCGCCGGGGTCACTCTGGAATACGAGAACTCTCCGGCGGTTTAATTTAAAGTGATTACGCAGACTTCCGATATTCAAAGCAGCCCTGGGCCATTTCTAGACCTGAAAACGTGTGCGTTAAATAGGACTTTCCCAGAACCACAGGATCTCCGGGCTCAATCACAGATGTTTCCATCAGTGACTAAGCCCGGAGCTTGTTTGGGGTTTGGAGTCTGATTATTAAATTTCCGGGGTTTTAACAGCTTCTACACGAAACACGCTAGGGGTGTTTACAAGGTCCATTAGTGACCCGTACAGTAATGTTCAGCAGCAGAGTAGGTTGAAGCGTTTTATAGGTATAGTTTCCCATGGAACCAGAACTGAACACATGGCCCTGGTGGACATCAGTTGGTGACGGAATTGTCCGCAGAAGTGGTTCTTCTTAAATGACTCCGTTTCTCTCCCATAGCCTCTTATATCAATGGATTAACGCTCTTGTATGAGCCTGCTGAGATTTACGAGTTTGCCGTCATGTCAATCAAATGGGACTTATTTCAGTATGGGCGAGTCTTCTGGTCACCAAAACTTGGACAGTATCTGGGATAGACGGGCGAACGGTCTGGGGTGTTTCTCTGGCTTCTGGGAGAGGCTCCAGCAGATCCACGGCCAGAGCTTGGATCAGCGATATGAATGAATGAATCTGAATAAAACATCTTTTTGTTCCATCAGGTAATTTTTTAATACCATCACAACAATTTCATGTTACACAGGATTGGTGTTGAATTGTGGTTCTGTGCTCAACTAGATAACTATAGATTTGATTGTCGTATTGTGTTTTTTTATATTCATACTATTATCAGTCTTTGTGTGATCATTCATAATTATAAGCAAAGAAGATCTGTGCCCAAAATGGGACATTTCTCCACAATTAGATACAAGTGAATGGACTAGACTAGAGAGAGAGAAACCACTTTTTCAGCTAAGAGCTCAATAGTATGGAACACAGAAGGCAGTAAAACTGCGACCACTGATACAAAGGTTCTGAAAAGTAAATCACGTCTACTGCTGACTATAGATCTGCACGTAACAGTTCCCACAAGATAGACGTCCCTGCATGCGTCTCACACAGGCCTGAGTACACA
Source organism: Regalecus glesne (assembly GCA_900302585.1). Taxonomy (NCBI): domain Eukaryota; kingdom Metazoa; phylum Chordata; class Actinopteri; order Lampriformes; family Regalecidae; genus Regalecus; species Regalecus glesne. The sequence goes on from OMLC01104813.1 coordinate 13,026, forward strand.
CGCTCACACACATTTCTAGCCATAAGTGTTCACGACTCGAGCGGAGATCCACCTTCTGCATTCTCCGACTTCAAAAGCAGAATCCGCTGTGTCAGCTGAACAGAAGACCTGTGTTGCTTCCTTCCGCCTACAGAGAAATCTTCAGGGGAACTCTCTCCTGGATGGTTTTGCTGGGCGGCTTCGGGTTCTGGTAGGACAGTCTTACGAAAACGACGATGAGGATGCATCCTGAAAGAATGGATACGAGGAAAGAAAACATATATGAGACATGTTGCAAAAGGAACTCACACAAGTCTGAAGTTTGTCAAGTGAAGTTCAGCTGTTCCAGCTTTCTCAGGCTTTACCTATGACGGCAAAGGTGCCAAGTAGGATCCCCACGGCCGACTGGATCGTCGGCATGCCCTGCAGCTGCTTTGCAGCCATCTTGCAGTTTCCCCTGACATTGCAAGGACACACTGTCACTAGGGGAGGAGAAAAAAAAGAAAGGGAACATACTTTCAAGTTTTACCTCACGACACATTAGAGAAGCTCTAAATGAACTCATTCTATTAAGTCAAAGAACTCCCACCGTGCCTTGGACAGTTGAACGAGGATAGTTTCAAGTTAAAAAAAATCCATCCATACATTGTCAACTCCAGTCATTTCGAGAGCCTACCCAGCATGCATTAGGTGAAAGTTGAGGAAACACCCTGAACAGGTCACCATTCAATCTTAGGCAGTTAGGGTTTCAGTGTCTTGCTCAAGGACACTTTGACATGTGTTCTGCAGGTTCCAGGGATCGAACCACCAATCTTCCTATTACTGGGCAACCACCTTACCTCCAGAGCTATGCTGCCTCTTCAGAGAGTGGCACCTTGGATCTGGGTGTCAGCTGCTCAAAATAATAATAATAATAATAATAATAATAATGATGATTATCATCATCATCATCTTCTTCTTTTACAGGGAAAGTGCATATTAATGAACATTTGAAATGCAAATCCACCAGATTTAGCCACCAGACTCAAGGAACTTTGACACACTGAAGAAACGGGGATCAAACCACTAATCTATAAACTTATAAACCTATAAATAACCGCTTTACCTCCTGAGCTGTCCCGCCCCTCTGTACAAGACACCACAGAGTTGATGCCATGCCTACTGTACAACCTGGAATTGCTTAACCAGTGACTAATAGGGGACTGACTCGAATATTTTCTGTTTGTCTGCATGATCTCGCAGATCAGCGTGAAAAGCTTTGCATCTTGTCTCTGACCATGATGGATGAAGACACATGTCCTGGCACACACCAGGGACAACAGCAGCACGCTGCAGCTCCGTGCGGGCGGTGAGTATGACGGCGTTCACACGTTGCATAAGTTGTTTTTTTGTCCTGCATGTGTGCTGTTGTTCTCTCGTATTGAACACGGCACATTTAAATGACCTTTTGATACTACACTCGAAGAAAGTGGACAGCGGGTGAAAGAATGACATTACCGCCAATCGGCACTCTCCATTTGTCTCTAATTCAGCCCACAATGGCCCTGCTCTCCCACACGGCACGGCCGACCGAGGGCCGCTGTACCCAGCCTGTACGGCAGGGGACGCTGGGCTAGCCAAAAGACGGAGGGAGAAACTGCAGGTGGGTTTTTGAGGAACTGTAAAAGGAATTTTGATGAGGTTTGTGAAAGTGGAGCCCTGGTATGTAAACCCGTGATGTTCTCTCCCAGACACTCCAGCGCAGCGTCCCCGTGCTCGCTGTGCTACGTCTTTCTCGGGAGTGTACCCGTCCTACCAGGCAGATTGATGAAGGTGCTTCTGGGCGGTGAGCTGCTGTCAGAGATGGTGAAGGGCACGGTGTAGACCTCCGGAGCCAGGTAGGGGGTATTCAGGGACAGGTTGGTGTGGGTGTCTGAGGAACACAAAACAAAACGATCAACAGTCAAACGTGATCCAAATGATGGGATCCAAGTAGTCACAAGCCAGACTGTAAAACTTTATCGCTCGGTCCTTGATCACTGCTGACCCGAGTCCTTGTGACTGAGATGTGACTGACGATTTGACTGAAATGAAAGTCGTTTGAATCTATTTAACTTCTAGTCCTGTAGAAGTATGAACATGAGGATCACAGATAACTATATTAACTGATCATGATCATATAATGATGATGATGATAACAATGAAATGGGTCCGTTTTTTACATGTCATGATTAGCCCCAATCTTGTGAGGCTGGACATGCACTTAGATGGAGTTTAGGGGATCAAGGCCAGATGCCCTCCTTGATGCCCCATAGTGGGTTCAAACCAACAGCCTCTGGCTCATCAGTTCCCAAAGCACAGGCTCTACCACTGACCTACCATGGCTCCAATAATAATAATGATAATAATCATTTCATCACAGGGACATTAATGAACATTTAGAATGTAAATATGAACGATATAGCCACCAGGCTAGTTTCCATCTGTTGTCCTCAGCAGTTAGGGGTTCAGTGCCTTGCTCAAGGACACTTTGACACACTTTCTGAAGGAACTGGGAATCAAACCACCAATCTTCCGACTACCAGATGACCGCCCTACCTCCTGAGCTATGGAGCCCCTAGATAGCAGCACAGTGTGTGTCTGAGGGCCATAGACCCCTGGTAGAAAACGGAGACACAGAGATGTGTGTCTGCTCTAAATTGACCTTTATCTAATCTCTCTGGATGATTCAAAAATAAATGCCTTGCTCTATGACGTACAAGCGGGAGCCCTGCTCTGTAAAGAGAAAGGTTTGTTATCTCGCAGTGAGAAGCCTTATCTGAAGGTCCTGAACCCTGAGCTTGCACCCGACAATCGCTTCTTTTCATTTTCCATTTGTCTCTAAGGAGTTGCATGAACTGCGGCACACCTCTAAAGAGGCCACTAACACTCCATCATCTCCACTTATCGCTTTGAAGGCTGAGGCATCGTACCATGAATCTACCCAGTTTGATTCAAGAACGCGATTTCACTGGTTTGGTGTTACCAAGACCTTTGAGGTCCATTTTTAAAGGTCACAATTAGGCCCCATGTTGAAGGAGTGTCGGATCCTGAAGCATGTGCTCCACCACTGAGCTACCATCCATCCAGCCATCCATCCAGCCATCCATCCAGCCATCCATCCAGCCATCCATCATCAACTGCTTATCCGTAGTCAGGTCATGGAGGTTTGGGGTTCCAGCAGGAACCCCAAACCTCCCGTCTCCTGGCCACATCCATCAGCTCTGAGTGAAGCTCAAGGACACTTCTCCAGTGGTGTCCCTGGGATCCTCAGGTGTTTCAGGTCTTTCAGCATCACACGCCCTCCTTCGGGTGACCCAGCCAGGGCTATTCCGACCACTGCTTGTGTCCTGATGGCTAACTACTCATGACCCCCATGGTGCTCCTCTGTTGAGCCATGGCCAACTCGAGGCCCTCTTTGCCTCAGCAGCGATAGAGGGGATGTCTCTCCTCTTCCTCTCTCATCGGAGTGATTCTCTCCCATGAAAGGGACCGTGAATCGTTTGAATCCCACGTGGCTTTGAATAACAGCCCGATAACGAAGACACAGAGAACCAAAGGGCTACGCTGTGCGAGCGCTTTGGCAGATTTCCGCCGACAGGTTTGGCGTTGCTGTGACGAGGTGCAGCGCGTTGGGCGAGGTTCCTCTGTTCCCCGGCAGTGACGTCGGCTCAGAAATTACACAGTTGTTATAATTGCAGCTGGGCTCAGAACGCCGTGGAGATGACAGGGCCGAGAGGGGGAGGGGAGGAAGAGACAGAAGGAGAAATTGTCGGGCTGCATGAACGACTTAATCGCCCGCGCCTCACCAGTGAATGAGTCTGTCAGCGTTAACCCAGCATGTTGCTGGCAGTTCCCCATGAGTGGGGAGTCATTACATTGCTATTCTTAACCCAGACATCAGTGAGGACATTCGGAACAGGGCAATTTGGTAGTCTTCCATGCCAGGCTGTATTGTTCTGACTCGATCACGGCCACAGAGGGCCAGTTGGAGACTGTTCAACTGGCTGTGATTTTCGACCCCAGCTCCATTCGGTTCACAGCAGCTAGCAAGTCATTTCCTCTCCTCCAGGTCGGCCTTTTTTGAGACTGCATGTATTGTCACAAATCGGCCTTTCAGCGGGCTGACCTCAGCCCATCTCCTCCACCATAATGGAAAGGGGACAGAAAGAGAGACACTTTATTTGCCTTTGTATTCGTATGATGAAAGGTTTCTCTGCGTTTACCCTGTGCTGTTGTATGGGAGCGATGAGGCCAACCACCGCACGGTGCTCAGACAGCTGTCAGGCCTCAGCGTCTTGCTCAAGGAGGCTGTCGCACACTTTCCGCAGGGGCCTGGGATCGAACCACCAATCCTCCGTCTCCCAGATGGCCACTTTACCTCCTGAGCTACGCCGCCTCTAAACACGGCACCAAAGTAACCAAACAACGTGGTGAGAGTTAGAAAGGCTCCGTTTGGTGTCAGGGTTGTATACGACTTCTCACAGATGACTTGGTCTTCAGCCCCATAGGCAACAATAAAACTGTCTCAGTCAAGTTCCCCTGAGCAAGGTACTGGATAACAATCTGCTCCCAGGGTATTTCCATAGCTGGCTCTGTGCTCTGGCCCCTCTGCTGCGGGGAAATCCAAAAGGGTATCGCTGTACAGGGGTCAACAGGATCACATTACTGTCACCTTTCATTCTGGGTGCAGTGGTTGTTCCCCTCATTAGTACCCCCCCCCCAGAGTAGGTAGCATCAGCCAGCAGATGACTGGGAACAGGAGGGTTCATTTTGACTTTTTTTACTCCGGTAAATTTTTAGTCAGAACGTGTGGTATAGACTCATGACTAATCCTGTCATCTGTTGCTATGTGAGGGAGCTGGTCTCCTCATGAGAGGCCACAGCGACCTCGTTTGGCCCGTGTTGCCATGTAAGATCAGGAGTCGTTACGTGGATGCAGCAAAGGAGTTCAGCTAGGCTCTGTCAACCTGGCCTCACCATTGATGGGTGTAAGCTTCCAGTTGCGTCGCACCGTAGTGTCGCTGTGAAGGGAAAAGTTGAGCCGTCCTCCGTGCTGCGGCCCATCACTGTCCCGGGATGCCAGCACCAGCGCCTGGTCCTCCCAGCGAGGCGTACACAGATACTTCCAAGAGTAGTCCCCAACCAGCACCGGGCTGTTGTCGTTCACATCCAGGATTTGGACCGTCACAAGGGTGGAGGTGGATAAGGAAGAGTTCCCTGTGGAGCAAACGAGACGGCCATACCCGGAATTTCAGAACAATTAGGGGAGATAGCTTTAGAACACCAGCTCTCTGTATCATCCGACAGACGAGATGAGGCATTTATGAATATTTTTGGTGTATACCATTTGATCTTTGTGAGTTTGGATCTTGATTCTGTTTTTGTGATGCATTATTAATCAGCCGTCATTTCATTTTCCGCTAACAATTGATGCTAAATGGCCTTCTTTGCTCCACTGCTTCTCTTATATACCGGAGTCCCTGGACCACCTCCCTGTCAGGCTTTTCCTCTCATTCGTCACCCATCTGCGTATGGTTGACGGACCCAGGACAGAAATATGAACTTCACACTAACTCACTACACACCATCCTCAAAAAGGACTAATGTTGGGACGGTGAAGGTGTTCGAGTCTTTTCCACTCTTCTATCTTCAAACCCGTCCCGGATGGAATATGTGTCAGGTGTTGGCTTCACAAGCTGAGGGATATCAAGATAAAAGATGCCCTGAAGTCTGTCTCTAACAGATGGGATAACCAGCATCTAGAAACACCAAAAGAGGGGTCATGTTGAAAGCTGTATCCGTTTTAAGATGCTCCGGGAGTGTTACATTGATTTTGTTTGGTCATATTACCTTAATGCAGCTACATACCCACTATGCTACACAGCTTCATGGCTCAAACCAAGCTACAAGTTGAGGAGCATATTTGCTACGGATGCCATCTTACTTCCATCCATAGCGATGACCTCCATGGTGTAAGTGCTGTTCTCCTCTCGATCCAACGCCTGCACAGTCTTCAGCTCCCCAGAATACTTCCCTATTGAAAAATACTTCTTGGTGTCCCCTCGCAGGGAGTATCTGGGCAGGGAAGAGGAAAAGGAAAGCATGTAACTCGACTTCATGCCTTCGACTTCCTCTATCTCCTGAGTCACGACTGTTGTCCTTACTCTTATATTAGATAACTGCCGGCTTACCTGATTGGGTGAGAATCAGGATCGTAACCCCGGATTGTGGCAATAACCCGTCCTGGTTCCTCCCCCTCCCTGACTGTGACCTCATAGTGGCTTTGAGACAGGATCGGCCCTTCGTTCACATCATCAACATAGATGGAGACAGTCGCAGTAGATGCGGGTCCATAGCGCCCACGGACCAGCGCCACGGGGTTCTGAGCACTGAGCACCAGGATGTACTCGCTCTCTCGCTCAAAGTCCAGCACCTGCCAGTGTGTCCATTCACATGAGCCCACACACACACACATACACACACGGGTACCGCAGCACCGGTTATTAAGGAATTCATTCACCTTTAAGTACTTGCATGTAAATGCAGCATCATTCAGCCCCCAAAAGCTTTGTCAGAATTCACATCTTCTACTAAGAGTATCACTACTACTACAGATCATGATATTATTATCTGATCGAGGTTTAATCTAAATTTCCTGGCCGATCATTTTAAATTTAAAGTCGATACCAGTGTTCGCAGCATCTCCGTGACTCACTGAAAGCCCGAACCAAGATTATTCGAGGAACTGGTTTAAGATCGGTGTGGTGCTCAGTCTTTATGCTGAGAAAGGACTATTTTCAGACAGTGGGAAGTTCAGATTACTGTCAGTCAAACATGTTAATGCTATAGGCTAGGCTAAGATTAAAAGCTACTTGAAAATCCAAGTGGTTGGCGATGGATGGATGGATGCATGGATAAATGGATGGATGAGAAAAACTCAGACTTTGTCGGTGCTTTTGATTAACCTGCACCTTCTCTCATAAACACACACTGCCATGCATGCATGAATACATGCACACATGCACCAATGCTGTACAGCATGCCCTCTTCTCCAGTGCTATGGGACATAGAGCTGTACGTTGTGTCTTGGTGATGATATATTCCTCTTGTTTCCGTACCTATGGAGACTGAATTCACTGGTGGAGCCGTCTGTATTTCCATTAAGAACCAAGCTTTGAAGTCCCAGGGAAGAGCCCACTGGTTCACCACTTCATCAGTGGAACATTTTCCATGACTGAAGTTATTGGGCTACACACAGTCACCATGCTGATGAACCGACGCTGCAAGAGCGACCCATGAACAAATGCATCTCTATCCACTCTCTCATGTGGCCAGCCGTAGATAATGAGATGCAAGATAATGTTGAAGCCAATACATCATGAGCTTATTTATAGGGATGGCATGCAAAAGGCAACTAAACCCAACATGGATGGTGTAAAGCGACTGAATAAATAGCATGAACACACCTCATTAATAACTTTCATGATGCCTGCTATATGAGAGCGTGTCGAGGCCTAAAAGAATTAGGGGCAGCATAGTGGGACTTGCAGTCAAAGGCAGTCATTAGAACGAGTCTGATGTGGTCCAGAGGACCACACTAGCATGGACGTGTCTTTATGCATGCTCAATAATTAAGGCAAGGAAATCACAGAAAAGTGAATAAGTTCATCTGGACATGATTGGGAGAAATGTTACATAATTCATCTAAATGACCTCATCAGTCTCAACTGACTGCAGGTATCCCTGCTCTTATAAGTAGCTCAGTTTGGTAACGACCAAAACTAATGATCAGTTTCACATGCAACTTGCTGTGTCCCTTAACGAGAGTTACAAAGGTAATTTGCACCACCCACCGTCTCATCCACCCTCTCTACTCTCACTCCAACGTATTTGTAGTACCTGTTGTATTATTGGATCTTTGTATTATCGAGTTGTATTGCATTATTATATATTAAGTATGTGTTTAGTAGTGTTTTGTATTGTCTTAGTCTTTATGGTCTTGAATCTTTTGAAAGGTGCTATATGAATTACCTTTATCATTATTATTATTATTATTATTATTATTAGAGGGGTGGCGTGACTCAGTGGGTAGAGCAGTTGTCTGGCAATAGGAAAGTTGCAGGTTCCATCCCCGGTCCTGCATAGAAGCGTGTCGAGGTGTCCTTGACTAAGACACTGTTCCCCTAACTGCTCTGCCCTGTGATAGACCGGTTGACCTATACAGGATGTACCACGCCTCTCACCCAATCAGAACGGAGATAGGCTCCAGATAGCTCCTCTGCGACCCGATTTCGGATAAGCGGTTGACGATGGACGGATAGTTATTATTGTTCTTTTTTTCAGTCCTCATGCCACTCTGTAGTTTATGATGGTGGGGATTCCTGCAGTCAGTTGACTGCAGTCTGACTGAAGAGGCCACTTAGATGTGTGATGAACCGTTTCTCTCAATAAATGTGCCCAGATGAATTGATTAAACTTTCTGTGATACCACAGATGTGATATAAGATGGCAGCTTCCCAATAAGAGCCTAACCGATAAACAAGTGTGTATGCCTAAAATGCATGAGATGGAGAAGGCCACCGATTTCTTTTCATAGAGGATGCAATGATGAGCGCTATAAACATCACCAGTAATAAGCCTTAGGGCAGAAACGTCATCCGAGGGCTTAAGAGAAGAGGCAGAATCAGGCCTATAAATCACATAACCATAACCCATAACAGAGACAAACAGCTTCAACAATCCTCTTCCTACAAAGCATGGGAATGTTAGTTCTATTTTTGTACAGAAAACCAATTATTTGTTGTAATTTTTGACAAAATTGTCTATATGAAATTTGAGAGGAATTTGCTATTGATCTAAATACCAAGGGATTTATGGTCCGTAACTCTCAATAATTGAGCCTTGTACAATGGAGATATTAGAGTTTTTATACTATTACCTCTAGCTCTAAAGAATAACATCAAATTACTTTTCTCTGCATTCAATACAAGTTTAAGATAATTCAGTGCTGCTCGAGAAAGTCAGAGAAACGTTGGAGGTTCTCTACAGCTAACTGAGCATAGTCAGCAATACAATACAATATTGTATCATCATATATAAATGTGCATGGCAGTTAAAGATGAAAAATATTATTGATGTCAATTATAAAAAGAACTGGACCCAGAATTGAACCTTGTGGAACACCCTTATTTGTCTGAATGACTAGTTAACTAATTGATGCTGATAAGGTAGGTAATTTAGGAACCATGCATATGCACCTGAACTAAAATCAACATGTGAAATATGGAAATATTAATCTTAATCCAAATCAAGAAATGATCAATCTCATTAATAACCAAATTGATGGCAAAATAGCACTGCAGTAAGCCTGGAATCTTGACGGAAGCAGAGTAAAAACAGTGTGTGGTGAGAAATTCTCCAAGTTGACAATGTACAAGTTACAATTACAATTTACTATAATTTCAGCTAAATGAGCCAATTTGGTTATTTGCCTATTGTTATTTGGATCACTAGTCCCTCCCCCCCTACTGCAGGGTGACACCATGAACCATTTTCCAGACTTTGAGAACTATTCCTATTAAAATGGCAACAATTTTAAAGAGTTAAAAGTACGAGTTAATTGCTCAGCCATCAGTATAGCCGAATGATAGATAAAAAAAAGGATCCAAATTGTCTTCATCATCAGATTTATTTGGATCAATGGCCTAAATAGTTTCAATAGCTATGCTGGAGACAGGGTCTAGAATAAACGGAGAGGTATGATTTGGAGAAGGTGCATAGTCATGATTGATAAAAAGACGGTCAATGTTACCAGAAGGAGGGGATCCATTATCCTCATCCTCAAAAGTGTGTCCAGCTGCTGCAAAGTGTCTATTAAAGGCAGGACAGATCTTATCAAACTTGACATAAGTGGGTAAGGAGGCAGCAGAATTGCTTTTATTAGATTTGCGGCCTTCCAAAATTTTGCAGGATTGGAATAAGAGGGAGAACCAAGTTCAAATAATAATCAGATTTAGCCCCTCACAAGGATGTGCATTTATTTCTAATCTCTCTAAATGTAACCCAGGGGGATGCCTTCTTAATGCGTCTAGTGAGGGAAGAGCTTTTTCTCTTGACATGAATAAGGTGGATCGTTCAGGGAGGAACCATTGACTCGATCTATTTTCTCCTTCAATCTATTATAAAGGTGCATGGTCATTTATGACGTCATGGAACATGTCTGTAAAATAAATATGAAGCTGAATCAACGTCAGGAATTATAGATGTAAGATGAAGGGCACTGTCGGAAAGGAAAGCCACTTTCTTTGGCCATTGTATTCTGATGGTGAAATCTGTCCTCTGTATTTAACCCAACCTAGTGTGTAGGAGCAGTGGGCAGCTGCAATGGCCAGGGAGCGGTTATGGGTTCGAGCGTTTTGCTTGAGTGCACTTCAACACACTTTGTGAAGGAGTCAGGGATTGACCTTCCAGTGACCTTCAGATTATCAAATGTCTCGCTCTGCCACCTGAGCCCTGCCGCCATTTATAAAAGTTTGTTCATTCATTGTTTCTGCATTTCTCTCATCCAGATGGATTCATTATGGAGCTCTCCTCAAGTGTGTGATGCTAGAACATGCAGTGGGACGATGATCACTAACCCCTAAATCAAAAACACCACTTACAATGGTTTTGTCACTCCTGCTAGAAGTAATTAAATCAACTAAAGTGGATCTTGAAGGGCTCTTCAGATTAGGCTGGCGGGTTTGTCGATCAATCAAGATAAATGGAGGCCAGAGGAAACCTCCTTTGACTAACCAGAATTAAGAGTCACCCAATCGATGTCAAAATCTTCAGATCATCCAGAGAATGAAATGCAAATGGATCCAACAGAGTGTCAGTAGCTTGTCACTGTGTCTGTTGTAATCCTCAGCAGGTAATGGCTGCAGTGATTTCCTCATTACCGGGCAGCCTCCCTTGTCCCTGTGCAGCAGCTTGTGTTCGCCGGGTGTCTGTGTGTGTTTCGTGTTCCAGTAAAGCAGGCTGCTCTTAAGGCTCCATCACGGCCTGACATAATACAGCTTCTGCCGAGTGCACGGCTGTTGCTGTGGAGAAGCAAAGCAGACTTCTGACGAACGTTGAGTAATGCTGCTGGCTGGAAGTGATGTATCAAGAAACGGTCCGTCAGTGCGACGTGTCCCTGAACATGTGCACGGCACAAGCCAAATCAGATCACTCTTAGATTGCCTCATGATGAATATGACCGTGGTCAGTCGTCTGATCCATCCAAGTACTCAAAGTCCGGAGCGGAATTCAATTCCTCTCAGACTGATTCTGCAACATTTAAGAAATCCACCATCCATGTGACACATCGGGATTCATTGGTAGCTCAGGGGATAGATTGCATGCTTTGGGAACTAATGAGCCAGAGGTCTCGGGTTCGAACCCAATGTGGGCCATCGGGAAGGGCAGACGGCCTTAATCTCCCTCCCTGCCCTGGGACGAGAACGGCGACCAAGTCCGGGGTGTCTCTCCATCTTCCACCAAATGAAGGCTGGGAGGACACATGACATGACATGACATGACATGGTGATCCATTGAAATCAGAAATCTGAATCCCTGTCATCCAGTATAACCAATGTGACCACTTTATTTGATTGTCAAAGTGGGAATCTCACGTCTCAGAATCTGATTTTCCTCTTGGAACAAGTGGCTGGTCAGTTTTCCTCTGACCGGGGCATGCCGTGTTCTTCGGTCCCCTCCACGCGGTCACTTTCGACAGGGTTAATTAACAGTCTCGGGGCTTTTCCTCACGTGGAACACAGAAGCTGAAGAAGCTTGATTCATGTGTTCAAGCTGCAGGGCCTCAGGAGCAATTCCATTTCTTTTTTCCTACTGCCTTGCTCAGGGGCACAGGCAGGAGTATTTACCCTAACATGCATGTCTTATTGATGGTGGTGGGAGGAAACCAGAGCACCCGGAGGAAACCCACACAGACACGGGGAGAATTTGGAAACTCCACAAAGAAAGGCCCTGTGATGGGATTCAGACCCAGGAACTTCCTGCTGCGAGGCACCAGTGCTAACCGCTGCCCCGCCGTGCCAGCCCAGACCTACATGTGACACTTTTCCATCCAGTCTCAACCTCTCGTAACCTTCCGGGTTTCCCTTCGCCTTTGAGAAAAGGATTTCTCTGTCTGACATGGCACCATGCCCGCATTCATCTGTCTTCTGCAGACATCACTGTGTTCTGTCCTCCCCTGAATCTCCAGTCATGGGATGGGTACATCCATGGCAAGAAGTCCTCCGGATTTTTAGTCATCCTGCAGTCTGTCCCAGGGTCTGGTCAGCTCGACCAAACTCCGTGTACAAACCACTGTGACTGCTTTTTACCGCAGCTCAGACGCGGTGTTGACAGACCATATTAGAGTCCCTCCGTAGACGCTCCTCCTGTGGTCAGGTTGATATTAATCCCTGAAGATCACCGGAGGAGAAACTCTACGGTCGGTTCATATGTGGCGTGTTTGCAGCTTTGGTTTATTGCGAATGTTCTTTTTTTGCTGGGTTGTTGTTGCTTTGTTTAAAACTTGTTTTTTTTTGTGGCTGTTTTCCACCTTTATCTGACAGGGAGGTTCAGACAGAGATGGGACGACAGCAGCAAAGGGCCCAGGCTGGATTCAAACCCGGGCTACTGCGGTGAGGACTCAGCCTCACGGGGCCGTAGGCGCCCTACCAGGTGAGCCACCGAGGCACCCCTGTTATCCGTC
>OMLC01104819.1:0-26017 GCA_900302585.1 Regalecus glesne
GATATATTTCCCAGTACCTGAACCATGAGAAACTTGTCCCCTTGTTTTGGAGGAGAGATGGCATCGATCACAGTTTTATTGTTCCTATTTTTATTTTTTTATTTTTAACTATTTCATGGTGTTATCTTCTTAACCTGTGGCCATAAGATATCTGGAGCGGTCCGTGCCCCCCTCTCCCTGACCTGTGTGAGTTGTTTCAAGTCATTTTTTTGTCTTTTTCAAACTTAAGGTCCAAGTAATTCGCAAGAGGTCCAGTGGATTTGATCTACTTCTCAGCCGAGACCAATTTGAGCCAGTCGTGGTCTCATTCCAGCTTGACACATACAAATGCCTGCCTCGGCCAATTAACGTTTCAGCTCTGCGGCAGACGAGCTTCACACTTGTGCCCCTCAGAGTGGCCGGGGGGGGGCATACAGATCTGAGTCTGAGTGCTGCTGTCGTTTCCTGCCAGATTTGATTGGAGTCCTCACTTATTTCCCTTGATTTGCTCCCAGCAGTTTGATCTCGCTGAATCCTGAAGCGTATTGACGATGCCACACTCCACCCGCTGGAGGCGGATGAGTCAGTGGATGGGAATGGGACAAATAAAGCATGGCCTTTTTTTCTTCTTCTTTCTTTCTTTTTTTTTGTTGAAAATATGTGCTTCATTACTTGAGGACACTGCCCAGTTGCCTGGGTTTCATTATCCCAGTTGGGAGTACATCATTGTTTTGCTATGTTGGCTTGGAGAGTAGTCTGAGGTATGATATTAGCATGTATGAAACGGGTTCACAGTTTTATGTTCTTGTCTGGAGTCGTCCTTAACAGAGACAGAAGATTTTGAAATCAAGTTTTTTAGGAGCAAACTCAATCATCCTGTCGTCCGAAGCACGAGGGGATGCATGAAGTGTTTTAAAGATGTCGGATGTCATTTCTGTTGTGCTCTCCAATTGTTGTTAATGTCAAGTGCCTTATCTGTAATGTATGGAATACCCCTCCATCCCCTCATCCTCTCCTCCTCCCTTTCTCCGTCTCATCCCGTGGAGCTCTCTTTCCTTCCAAGTCTTCTCTTCTCACTGCCTCACTCACGCATCTGCTGTGCCTCTCATCTTGCGTGACCCTTCCCCAAAAATATGTTTTCACTCACGACCCCTCGCACTCTGTCCTGCTCCATTTCCATGTTTGTCTGTTTTTTACTACCCCCCCCCGACCAACCAGCAATCTCTCTCCCAGTGAAGTAGAAGGAAGAAAAGTGCCCTAATTACAGTGTTATTTTTTATTTCATATTTTTCTTTGTGTTAAATGATGCCCAAGTATTGTTATTAATAATAAAAGCCAGGATCATAAATCACAACCAAAATTCATTGTCTTGAGTTTTAATGGTTTATATTCATCTGTTTCTTGCGTTTCCATCTGATCACACATAATTTGGGGTGGCACAGCTCAGGAGGTAGGGCTGTCATCTACTAGTCAGAAGGTTGCTGGTTTGGTTCCGTGCTCCTTCATAAAGCCCATTGAAGTGTCCTTGAGTAAGACACTGAACCCCTAACTGGTTCCTTGGCGCTGCAGCGGCTCACTGCTCCTATACAATACGATTAGTTGAATGCAGAGAACACGTTTTGTCATATCGATGTACAATGACAAATAAATCAAGCCACTTCTTATACAATAAGGTTGAAGTGGTATCGTTTATCTGTATATAACCCATAAGACGGACATTATGCTAGGCAAACACCTCAGTCTGCAGCAGCCAGGGGAAGTTCTGCGCTCTTGTACTGTTCTTATACTGCTACCCTTTTTGTATAGACGGCTAGCATACACTGTGTCCAGGTTTGAGGAGCACAGTTCTCAGAATCCTCTGTGCCCATGTTACCACCCGGACCAAGTTTGCCTCAGGCCCAACTCTCATCATGTTGTTCTTTGATGCGCCTCTGGGGAGGAGCGACATGTGGATTTCCCACATCTTACATCTGATGACGTACAACCAGTTTGACAGCCAATAGGAAGTGAGGAGATGGATACGCTGCAGCGAGCCTGTGTTGACTTGTGCACCTACCGCTGCCCCAGACGCCATCTTGCATCAGGAGGGGGGTTTAAACCGGGGGGAGACCTGAGAAGGGGGCTGCAGATGAGACATACCATAGCTATATCTCACAATTTCTACCCATCCACTGACTGTTTGATAACACGGGACATGGCGCTACGAGTTTGATGCTCAAAATAAAGGGAGTCGAGTGAGAGAATTGTCAGGAGTGGAGGGGATCCGTTAGCATCGAAGCTAGTGCAGCGGCTGGAGGATTTTAGTTTCCGCCGCTGAAGAGTCGTTTTGCTTGTTTATGTTATTCAGTGCGGAAATGTCCTCCACAAACCCAGGTAAGGTCGTGTTCAAGTCTCAACTGTGACATAGGGTCGTGTTTTGGCACGGCTGTCAGATCACCTCCAGTGTCTCTTGTGTCCTAGCTTTAAGTCTTGGCACTTTCCTGAATATAGCGTGACAGCTTCGGCTAGCTTAGTAGCCGAGCTAATACCAGTTGCTCTTGCTGTTTAACATTAGCAGCCTTGCGGAGGATTGCATAATTTTAACTAATACCAAACTTGCTACCCAGCAAATGGAAGCTCGCCAGTTTGACAAGTCGCTGTGATTTTAGCCAGCTTTCAAACCCAAACCAAATGTGTTGAAATGAATAACGTGAGCTTGCTGGGTAGCTGGTTAAGACTGGCCACTGTTTGATCGATTCGGCTATTTTTTTCTGGGTAAGGAAGAGTTACACACAAGTTGAACCAATATAATTGATTTTACAGTTTTCTGCCAGGTTTCGCATTAGCTGCACTCTTGCCAGACTGCATCTCTAAGTTGGACGACTGTTGGTATGAAACCGTCGAAGACTGGCTGGTTAAATGCCATATACTTTACCATTTACCGATTTTTTTTTGGTGTGTCCTGCTATGTAGTTCTGTTTAGCGATAACATTTGTCAGCAGTGCACTAGGCACTAAAACAATCAAACAACCTGTCCATTTTGCTAATTGAGCTGCACATTTCTGTCTGTTGTTATTAATAGATATACCAGATCCAAATCTGGGTATTGGGGCAAGTGGGACCCAGGCAACTGGTGCGGCTGTTGTACCAAAAGGGACCACCACCAAAAGACGAGCTGCGTAAGTGTGTATATATGTGAGGGACCCCCCTCTTAAAAAACTCCTTTAACAGCATTCTGTTGTGTGTAGTTGCTGATGTAACTTGCAGTTATTCTCACCAAGTATTGTTCCTATACTTGGAGCTCAGTGTATGATGGCTGTATTTTTACTAGTAATACTCACTTTAGCCGGGTTACAGGCTAATTCTGTGGTTTTTCCATGCCTGCTGTTATGGTGGAAATAATTGAGAGTGCTAAAGTGAAGCCACTACAAGTAGTTGTTGTTTTCTCTTCTCTCTGACAGGCCAGATTTTGATGATGATGATGATGATGAAGGAAACAAGCTATTCAGGTACTCATGCTCATAATTTTGTTAGAAGCTGACTTCATTATTAAGCAACTTTTGGCTAACATCTGTGCTAATTGTCTCATTATAAGCATCCAACAATGTTTGTGCTTGTCTCTGCTTAGATGTGACGATGATACAGGAGGCTCAAACAATGACAAGGAGCGCTTTGCTAGGTATGACAATGAATCAGAGGAAGATGTGTGTCTGTGTGTGGGAGGGTATTATATTGATATAACAGTTACCCCCTTTCTCGCTTCCCCGTTGCTTTTATCTCTTTTTCTCTGACATTTCTTTTTTTTTAACATCAGGGTAGTCGTTTTGGTGGTATATCAGGGTAGTCACCCCTTTCTTAGTAAGTTGGTGTCATTTCCAGGTTTTTGGATGCTGGTCAGAGTTTTGTAGAAAAGCTAGCCAGGTATGCCCTATACCACATGTAAGCCTGTTTCTCATGTTTTTGTTTTTTACATCAATACTGAGTATACTGTTAAGATGTTATACTGTCCTGTCAGGTACCCAGAGCATTATCATTTTGATATAGCAGAAATATTCTTTATTCCAAGTTTTTCCTCACTTATTTTAGTCTGTTTTGGATCTGCTATAATGGTATCCTTCTTTGCCCAAGGCAGTTAGTTGGTTTTCTGTCTCATATCCCCACTGTGCTTTGTGTCACTAACCACTGTTATATATGACTCAGGGACTCTAGCTCACGTTTGGTATTCTGTTCCTCTTGAGCAACCCTCCTTTGTTTCTTTCTCTCTTTCCCCTTCTCTCTCAGGAGCTCTGAAGAGACCTTTTCTTTCAGCACTTGCTCTCTTTTGTCATGTCTAACTGGCTTTGAAAAGCCAGGCTCTCACTCTCTCACTGTCATTTGTAGACAGATCATTGGCTACACGTTATTTTGTTTCATGCTCTCTCACTCTTTTTAAACCCCCACCTCTTCCTGGTCTGCATACCTACATTGCAACATTAACTCTGAAATCTACTCCATGTTGTCCACCTGCCCGTTTGCCTCCCATCTCTTTCCCTTCTGTCCTCTCCATCTCCGGCTCCTTCCTTTGATCCCTTGAACCCTCGCTCCAGGGAGAACCACAGTGAAATTGAGCGGCGGAGGCGAAACAAGATGACAGCTTATATCACAGAGCTGTCTGACATGGTGCCCACCTGCAGTGCGTTGGCACGGAAACCAGACAAGCTGACCATCTTGCGAATGGCTGTGTCTCATATGAAGTCTTTGAGAGGGAGTGGTAACACCAATGTTGACGGGACATACAAACCGTCTTTCCTCACTGACCAGGTATTGAGATTGTGGTATGGATATATAAACCTTTTTTTGTGGCATTTTCTGTCTTAATTAATAGGCTAGTCAAGAGAGAGACAGAAAAGGCGGGGAGGGGGGATGACATGCAGCAAAGGGCCTGGGTTAGATTCAAACCCAGGCCACTGCAGTAAGAACTAAGCCTCATGTGGTACACACTCTACCATGTGAAAAACCAGGGTGCCCCAGGAGGGCTTCTTTAAAATGTAAAACCTTCTCCAGCATTTTCTCTTATTCTATCTCTATCACCTTACTTCCGGGATGCAATAGCTGTCCAAGAACTCATGAGCAAAATACTTAACCGTACCTACATTGGAGATGTCATAGTAACTTGCTCATCTGGGATTAGCAAAGTGTATTAAATTTTGGGAACTGATAAGCTAAGTGTTGCAGGTTCAAACCCACTGCAGAGCATCAGCAAGGCCATCCAGCCTTAATCCACAAACTTCCATCTAAGTCCATGTCAACCCCTACAATATGGGGACTAATCGTGACATGTAAAAATGGACCTCATTAAATCTAGAAATAAATTTATTTGGACATGGATGGATTCGAATGGATGGATTCCCTTATCAGTCCTGCATGGGGAAATTTGGATTTTTCTGCATTTTAACCCATCCTGTTGTACAGGAGCAATGAGCTGCCACCATATGGTGCTCAGGGAGCAGTTACGGGTTAAGTGTCTTGCTCAAGGACACCTCAACATGCTTCCTGCAGGACTGGGGATCGAACCTGTAACTTTATGATTGCCAGATGACTGCTTCTCACACTGAGCTATGTTGCCCCTATTATTAGAATAAAAAAGGGGGCATCTAAAATCATTGCAAGAAGAAAAACCAGGAATAAAAATAATCAGGAAAAGACATCTTAGATTTATTTTTCATCATAAACCTGTATTCTCTTATTATAGCCTTCTAAACCTCAGTGTTTGCTCTGCTTTAGGAGCTGAAGCATCTGATACTGGAGGCGGCTGACGGGTTCCTGTTTGTGGTGTCATGTGAGACCGGCCGCGTTGTTTACGTTTCTGACTCCCTTACACCCGTCCTTAATCAATCACAGTCAGACTGGCTAGGATCCTCCCTCTATGACCAGCTCCACCCAGATGACACAGAAAAGCTCAGGGAGCAACTCTCTACCACAGAGAATAACAACACAGGTATGAAATGAAAGGTTTCCAATGACCCCATACATAAAGCCATCACTTTATGGAATCTGTGTTGACCTAAATTAAGGCTTAATTGACATTAATTGGCTGATCTTATTTAATGTCAGTTTTCTAGCATTCATGCATTTCCTAATGAGTTGGACAATATGTTAGACACTGAAAACAGAAAATATGCACACAGTCTAATAAAGCACCAAAACTTGTTTCTATTGGTGCTATGAATAAAATTTCCCACATCAACAGCAGTGTATCAGTTCTTCACACGAGCTGACAACCCACTCTTTCTTTCATTATCCCTGTCAGGGAGGATGTTAGATCTTAAGACAGGAACTGTGAAGAAGGAAGGCCAACAATCCTCAGTCAGGATGAGTATGGGAGCCCGTCGATCCTTCATCTGCAGAATGAGGTTATAATCTCATTTATCAATATTTTAAAGCCATCCATTCATTTGCTGAAGTCATCAATCCATTACTTACCATGACATATATTTGGATGTATGGATTTGCTATTTAATATAATTTACTTGTTTGCCTTTGTCTCTAAGGTGTGGTTCATGTGCAGTGGAGCCCTTGTCTATGAACAGACTCAACTTCCTCAGGAATAGAAACAAGTGAGTTCAACCAAGCTATTCTTTTTTCATATCTATTATCTATGGTGACAGTCTTGAGATATGTTTCTGAATACTGCAAGTAAGATAAAGATCACAACCAGAGCTGCTAAATTTACTTGAGAACTAATGGGCATTCACATTATCAGCTATTGTGATATGCTTGCTTTGTGTTTATCCACTTGAATAGACTCAGTAGTGCTGTAGTCAGGTTCACTTTCATTCAAAACACCAATTGTCTCTAGGGTCCTCTACTACAAGACACAGTGAAACGCTTTTTATGCCAGTCATGCAACTTAAAGAATATCCTGTCAGGAAGCGTTATGTGTGTTATTTAGAAAACGGCGTCATGATGAACTGTTGTGCTGTTTAAAACACTATGAAAGGTATATGCTCTACGTTTCTAAGAGCGGTGGCTCAGTGGATAGAGCACACACCTGGGAGTCAGGCATTGCAGGTTTGTATCCTGCCTTGTAGCTCGGTAGATGTGAGGCATTCATTGTAAAGCGCTTTAAGTGGTCGTTAGACTACAAAAGCGCTCTATAAAAACAAGTCCATTTACCGTTTCTTCCATGTTTGTAAAATCACATAGTGGGTATCATTCTTGGCGGCATACTCAAAGTTCATCATATAGGCTGCTCATTTTCACCTATAGGGGCAAACTTGTCTATGGAGTAAGTGGAAAAGAGGGCTCTGATATCCTTTTCATTGACACCAACTACCCATTGGTTCAGATTTGTGGACGGCATATTAGTTAAAATTAAATCTCAGGACATACCACATTTCACCGACCACTTTAACACTGTGGACAAGGACATCAAGGTCATAAAGGAGGATATGAAAAAGGATAGGTTGGCCTTCTTGGAGTGTGAAATTGCAATTGATGATGGAGGTTTGAAATGACCATCCCTGAACCAGGGGGACACTAAGTACATCTGCTGCCATCTTGCAATGCTGTAATTGCAGCTATTCCCCAAATCTCTGTGAAAAGTACATGTTGCCACTGAAACTCTTATGGTCACAACAGTTTGCATATGAAACCAACTGTTGTTTCAGTTGTAATGCAACCGTGCTATTTATGAGAGTGAGGATGCCTGCAGTCAGTTGAGACTAAAGAAGTCATTTAGATGAGGGATTAAATATTTCTCCAATAAGCCTTGCATCCAGATGAACTTATTCATCTTTCTTGATAGGCAGTTCGGTGTTGAATTAATTTAAACTTTTGCCATAGTGTATTGAGGGGTTCAAACACAAAATAGGATTTTAGAAAGCAAAAAATCTGTCTCCAATCAATTCCCTGGTCAGTGGTACTCGAAAAAACTTTTTTTGTAAATATGAGCACTTTATGGAGTATTGTTGCCATAATTATGAAAGAGATGTTGAATATCTTCATCTACTCCCCATTTCTCAGGATGGGTTTGGGTCCAGCCAAGGAAGGGGAGCCTCAGTATGTAGTGGTTCACTGCACCGGTTACATTAAGTCTTGGCCCCCTGCAGGTAAATTCTCATGCTATTTGGATACGGGAAATTCAGACCAATCCTTTTTCTCCATAATCCTTTACCCTTTGGAATTAATAGATGGCTAATGGCTGTAATGGAATTGGGTAAGAATCTTGTTTTTTTCCTAGGGCTGTTTTAGATTGAATGTTGTGGCGAGTGGTGTAACAGTTGTGTCTGTCTGTATATGTTAGGAGTGTCGTTAACAGATGAAGAAGCAGACAACAACCAGGGGAGTCGCTACTGTCTAGTTGCTATTGGGAGACTACAGGTATGATCCTCACCTATCTGTAACCCCTTTGACATTCAGGATAAACCACCTCACCTTTTCATTCTGCAATACATTGTGTTCATGTCAGATTAATATTGTGCCTTTGTTTAGGTAACTTGTTGCCCAGGTAGCTCAGACATGAACAGCATCAGTGTTCCAGTGGAGTTCATCTCGCGCCATAACTGTCAGGGTGTCTTCACCTTCGTAGACCACCGTTGCATGGACACAGTTGGCTACCAGCCACAGGTAAGCCTCACATCTGCAAGCTACAGAAAGCCTCTGTATTGAGCTCATGAGCTAATTCCCCAACTCTAAAGGCGTGTAAGCATTTTCAAGTGGCTTAATGTCACAAATTGGGAGGTTCTCAATTGAGGACTTTTGTTTGAAAACTATCTTATCTATGTGATGTACTTACAGGAGTTACTAGGAAAGAACATTTTGGAACTGGCACATCCTGAAGACCAGGGTTTACTGAGAGACAGCTTTCAACAGGTGTGTTTGTATTCTCATTTGCTTCTTTTCATTTACTCGTTTTCAAACCATTATATCTGATAATTCTACCCAGCATATCATCTATAAGGAAGATTTGTCCTAATTGTCTGGTGCATTGGGCTTATGTTCACAGGTAGTGAAGCTGAAGGGTCAGGTTCTATCAGTGATGTTCCGGTTCCATTCGAAATCCAGAGAATGGATCTGGATGAGAACCAGCTCCTTCACCTTCCAGAATCCTTTTTCGGAGGAGATTGAATACATCATTTGCACGAATGCTAATGTCAAGTGAGTCAGTGTCTGACACAACACTCTTTCATTCAGAAGAATTTCACTGTAGTTGGCACTTTCACAACACTTTTGCAATCAAATTCAGTATGTATGTGCTCTGAAATAAAACCCCAATTTTAGGGTATGAAAAATCACATAATTTCTGTATATTTACCTTTCATCCCCAATCCCTCCATCCAGGATTAAGATAACCATGTAGCTTTGGAATACCAAGAATAATCAGGTTCCCTTTCCACTAATCACGATACCAGGTTATTTCACTGATCAGTGCACCATCAGCCAAAGAGGAAAGACTAACCAGTGAAATCAAACAAAGCAGTGATTATTTGAAAGGCAAACATGCAAACTTGTGGAACCCCTCGACACATGATTGTCTGTCTGCTCTGTATCCTCATCCCAGCCATTTAATGAATCATATTGTGATTACTCTCTCCCTGCACCTCTCCTGTGCACCCACTCATGTTTGCGGGGCAGTAGAACCTCGACTCAGGATGCTCCCACCCCCTTGTCATCCCCCGGGGATTCACTACCCCCCTCCCTGAGTCAGAGCAGCCTAAACGGGCCTACTGTGGCACTCAGCCCGGGGCAAGTGGCCACCAGGTGAGACCAGACCAGTACTGACTAGCCTCTCCACAGCTTTGGAGAGCAGGGGCCACTTCTTCATGGGAGGCTACTACTACTTCTCTCAAACTTTCCTCATCTATATTTTGCATCTCTCTGAGTGATAACCTGCTTTCTCTCTGTCTATTTGTGTTCCTCGGTAGATTTAGAAATTTTGGGCTAGAATCTGATAAGAAACACATTTAGCTCTGAATGCGTATAGTCTTAACAGTAAGAGGACAGCAGCTCATATAACGCCGAGGTGCTATATTTTGGCAGTGGTGTGTTCATGTCTTAGACACTTTGCTCTTCTCGATTCTGTTTACCCGTAAACTTCTTCGTCCTCCATTTCCTCTCCTGTATTGCCATGGTGACTGGTGGTGGGTTGAGTGCAGTTTTTTTCAGCAGGTGTTGCATTTCCCACTCATCGGTGGAGGATGTTTAAATAGCAGTTTGACTACCATTACCATTGTAACCAGTTTCCCCCCCTCTCTCTGTCTGTCTTTCTCTCGCTCTCCCCTTGTATGTGTGCATTTGCAGGCAGTTACAGCAGCAGCAGGCAGAGTTGGAGGGAGGTGGAGCAAGGGATGGTCTATACGATGCAGGACTAATCACCCTCCCTCAGGTTAGACCAGACACTTGTTTCTGTGGATTGGTGTTACCAATTTTGTTTTGTTTAGCCATGGTTCTTGTCTTTCTGATGGGTATATGGATATATGGGTGTGTGTATATATATATGGGTATATGGATTATAGCCCTTGCTGCAGTTGCTTGAGTTATCATATCTTTTAACAGAACACAATAGCAGGATGTCGCTTCCTAAACTCAGTAGCCAAGCAGGAGATTCTATCAAGAGAAGTCCCCTATTACAACTCCTCTCAAATGTCTATTTTCAATGGAATTGGCAGTCTGAGATAGTTTAGACTGAAGAAATCATTAGATACGTTTGATTCAAACCAGACAGCATCACAAATGAGATGAATACAGGTGATTAATGCCAAATGGAATCAGTCCGAATTTCTTTTGAGCAAAAACAGGGAAATGAGGTTATAAGAAGGGTATTAAGAACCAGTTCCAAAATTTGGATTCCAATGGAATATTAAGATATTTTATTTCAATTCTGCTTACTGGTTCCCTAAACAAATGTCATTATCCAGCTGCACCAATACCCATGAGAATTGAATGCTTGCATGTCTTCCTGTCTCCTAAGCTATGTGTTACTGGTATAGAGGAATCTGGGCAGGTAAAAGGCCCAAGGCTGGATAGCACTGTGGGTTGGACAGAAGTAGAGAAGCAGAAATAATGTCTTTCTCAAGTGCTGGATGTTTATTTCTTTTTTCCAAAAGTATTTAAAAAACGATGCCAACAGATAGGCCTAGCACACACAAGCGCTCAAGCTACCGACTCCACGGCAACCCACTACGGTGCTGCAGTTTAACTGCGTCATCAAGCGGCATGAAGTAGAACATATGGAAATTTTATCTTAAATGTAATTTGAAAAAATGGGAGGGGGTAACTGTGCTATGTGCTATCATAGACGACAGGAAGTGCTCAGGTGCGTCTTCAATTTGTTTAAAAAAAAGACAGTACACACCCATACCAAACTTAATGTATGCAAGAGAGGATGCGCCGCTAACATGACCAAACACTATCATTGTACATCACCATCGCACACATCATTGTAAATATATACAAATTTCATTGTGTCCATGTACAATGATACATTAATAAAGCTTCTTATTCTTCTTAACCATTTATAACTGTATCGGTCCTCAGATGCCGGTGCAGCCAGTGACTGCGACGGGGCCAGACCTCAATAAGAGTCTAGAGAAGCCAGAGCTCTACCCTTCCCTTTACCCAGGCCCAGATCAGACCAAGGGCCTTCCGTCCGCTTCTACTCCAACCACTCAGATCTACCCTCCAACTAACAACTTTGCCTCTACCCGCTCCAATGGTCCATATAGGTAAATGCCTCACCTCACAGAATAGTCAACTATCAAAACCACCAGTCAACACTATACATAGTTGTAGAGTAATTGCACATCTGTGGTTTTAGCACCGTGGACTAATAAAGCAGTGGAAATGCATCCACAGCAGATATCCAACTGGGGGTGATGTGTTTCCAATGTAGATTTATTTGAGCGATCCTTTTCTACTATGCCATGATAAATAAACATAATTTCAAGTATTTGAAGAAATAAACTCTAAAACTGGTGTGGTGACCCCTGAGAAACAGGAAACAAGTTAAAAGTAGAAGAAAAGACTCTCATTATCCCTGTGTTTTTGTTTAACAACTGACCTTGTTAACTGTTGACTTTGAATGGTAAATTGACTTGTTCTTATATTGTGCTTTTCTAGTCTACTGACCACTCAAAGCACTTTACAAGGAATACTTCACATCTATTGAGCCACCGTGTTGGGATACAAACCTGCTGTCCCATGCGCTCTACCACTGAGCCACCGTGGCTCTCTTTAGTGACTTAAGTGACAGCAACTGTTGAAAATAGAATACAAACAGATGGTGTCCTCCTAAAAGCATTCATTTTATTTTAATCAATACAGACTGAGAGGTCCATTTTATGTGTCATGTTTAGCCCCCATGTTGTGGGGGTGGAAACGGACTTAGATGGAGCTTGGAGGATTAAGGCCAGATGCCCTTCCAAATGCCCCGCAGTGGGTTTGAACCTGTAACATTTGGCTCATCAGTTTACGAAGCATGCGTTCTGCCATTGAAGTACCACAGCTCCACATTCATCCGTGTATGATATCTATGCTTACCATTTACATAAGTTAAACTGTGCGCAGCAAGACTCATTCACGTCTTGTAACACTTCTTACTAATGTGAGAAACAAACCCTAGTCTGCACTGCAGCTTTATCCTCAATTGGGAAGTGACATATTTAATAATTTAACAGGTAACAGTTATGTTAAATTCCTTATTAGATGCTAGCTGCTCTGCTGATGTTTTACCCCAAATTGAATGTAACTTCAAGAATTGTAAACTATTCTTGTTGGCAACACAGTTTAATTGACACTTTGTGAGAAAAAAAGGACCAGATAAATGTGCAATATTGAACATTCAGTTTGGGTGGGTTTCCTCCAGGTCCTCTGGTTTCCTCCCACCCACCAAAAGACATGTATTTCAGGGATAAAACACCTACCTGTGCCCCTGACCAAGGCAAATGGAAAAATTACTGAAACTCAGGAATCATGAATGCTCTAGTGCACCCATGTATCTTTACAGTTGTTCAACATGTGAGATGCTAGTGATTCCTCTGATAGTGTTGAAATTGTGGCACTCATCCACAGGCCGGTTAGCATGAACCCTCAGATGGTACAACCAGCTCATACAGCTGGGCAGATGTTGGCGCAGATGTCTCGTCAGAATGGAGCTCCCCAAACAGCTGTACCCTCCAATACTGTTAGCCCCCATCAGACAGGGCCTGTTGGAGGTTGGCCTGTGGCAGGATCCAGACCACCATTCAATAATCAGGTAAGCTTAAGCAGCCGGATCTGTGGTCTTATCTGAAGTCTCTTATCTTTCTGTCATCATTGAAATGGCTCTCATGAAACACCTTTACAGCTTCCCAAGACCAGACATTAAAAAACTTAGCTAATATGCTGAAAAAATTGAGAAAAAAACTTTAGGGTTAGGCTAAAATACTTATAGACTTACAGAATCATCACCCTCCCCTCCAAACATACATACACACTTGCACCATTTCAGGTAATATTAGATACATGCAAATTCCCAATGGATTAAAACCAAACATGAAGACCTGTCCAGAGTGTTCCCCCGCCTTTGGCACACTGAAGAGTGGGATAGGCTCCAGCATGACTTCATGACCCTGTTTCAGAAAAGCGGTTGATGATGAATGAATGGACAGTCAGTGCAGTAAATTGTGTTTATCTTTCTATACTGACCAGCAGGTGGCACCCCAGACTGGGAAGACGTTGTCTCCTCAGTTTGCTGCCATGGGGGGATATGGAGGTGGCTCATCAAACTCTTTTGGCCAGATGCCCACGGGTGCTGCTCCCACCCCTTCCAGTGGGGGGGACTACCCAGCCATCAATGCACGTGCCAACCTCAACACCAATGGTTATGGTAGGTACCTTTTATGCGTGTGTGTGCTTGTGTGTTTGTGGTCATGCTGGCTCATCCTATCATCCCTCTGTCCTCAACTTCCAGATGGTTTACAGTCTGGGGCACAGTTCCCCTCCCGGGCAGCAGAGGCAGTATGGTCTCAGTGGCAGGGCCAGCAACACTCCCAGAATAACACAGAACAGCACCCTCATGCTCAAGGCAATCAGCAGGACATCTTCCCAGTGAGTCTTCTTACCTGTCCAGTCTCTTTTTTGCTCACTCATTTTATTGAATAACTGTCTACCCTCTCTTTCCCCTCTCGCTTCAGGATGTGCTGTCTATGCTGGACCAACCCACCAATTTCAACAATGATGAGTTTGAGATTCCCATGTACCCTGCATTCAATGAGTGACCCCAGCCTTCTGTGCCCTTTTGCCCCTCTTGTCTTCCTTACTCTCACACAAGCTTTCTCACATTTAGCTCTCTGGCTCTTCTTTTGTCTTGCCATTGCTGACCCTGAGAATAGCATTCTTCCACTTACCAAGCATGGCTTAGATTGCACTGTCTCAAGCCAGTTGAAATTGGGAAGGAAATTTTCACTACAGAGAACCAGAGGAGGAAAGTCATGGAACTGCTTCACATAAAATTGAGAGAATTCCTCCACTAGCGCTGCCCAAAGCTCTACAACTGATGTTGTACATATGTGATATACTGTATATACAGTAAGTGCACAGTCACACCAGTAGAAACAGTATGGATAGACCACACCAGAGCAATCTGGTACACTCTGGCTTCCAAAAAAAATGACACACAACGGCCTTTTTGATCATAAAATCCTCATATGCTATGATTTCTCAGGCAAATATTTATATACAAAGCTGTATCATATTATTGATCCCTATATCATATAAAGGCTTCTCTCCAATCATCCATTTTTAACTCAGGACATCACAATGGTATAGCTTTGGTCATTTTACATTCTCAGCTATTGCACACAAACCACATCCATTAGTGCTGGGCTCTTACTGTTTCAGCCACCCAGTATGTGCATGTATGTCCGCACACTCTGCACATGGTTGCATATACATTGCTGCTTTCAAAGAGCGCTTCCACATCATGCAGATTTCACACTGATTAAAACTTGTATGTCAAGGCCACGACCAATGAATTGAATCATGTTGTTTTTTGGGAACATGTCAGATTTGTGTTCATAGCCTCGTTTAACAAAAGAATAAGAGCAAAAGAATAGATGCATATGTGCTCCCATTGTAACGTATACATTCTACACACACAGTAAAACCCCGTCGCCATTCGTGTTTGAAATACATGCATATGGTTTTGATTTAAACTTGAAAGCAAATCTTGGGTTTCTCACTCGGTTGATTCCCTCCTTCCTCTTGTTACCCTGGGTCTGCACCCAGCACATGCTTCCTTCTCCTATAAAATGGGGGCTTTTTATACCTAGTCAAAATATCTGTTTTTCCTCTTCTTTTTTTATACAAGAAAATCAAAACAGGAAAGAAGAAATCCAGCAATATCTAATAATCAGGAATGATGTACTTTAAAAGCCATTCTTTATTTTTGTCCTCAATGTTCGTGTTTTGTTTTCTTCATCTCTCGGTTGTTGCTATTTTAAAGTGAAGAGACATAGTAGTGATGTTTGATTTGACATGTTTCCTGGTTATTGTTTGCTGTTATCTCGGGCTCTCAATCCCTCTCGACCTCTTCATCACCCTTTGTTGATTGGTGTTGCAGTAATAATGGTTTAATCAGGGTTGTTTCAGGATAAAAATGGAATAATGGTGCTGTAACCATGTTTTCCTCTGCAAGAGAGAAGATTTGCAGTTTTGTTAGTTTTAAATTCTTCCTCTCTTACTCTGTGAGGTACAAACATCTGGAACGTGACTGAGTTGCTACCAACAGAATCCCAACCAGTATGTTAGTATTTAACATGGAGGAACATTTCGTTGGGTGAAAGATTCATGCTACTTAAAGTCCAAAATATTTAATTTTGAGGTGTCTTCTTGTTTTAATCGGCCCCCTTTTTATTACAGTGTTTGTCTGTGTGTGTGTAGCACTTGCACACTTTTATGCCACATGTAAATTGTTTGTGAACCCAGGCAATGTCAATAGGGTCCTGTCTTCATTCTGAAAAGCGTGGTATCATTGTCTTTGTTATGGTTGAAAACCTCTTTGGTTGCTCTGTATCCAGGTTTTTACAAGGATGTGAACTGCAGTTTATATCACACATAGAAACACAAATATATAAATATACTGTATATGTATGTGAAATGTTAAACAAGAGAAAGAGAATTGTTTGGTTTTTGTATTAAATTGTTATATTGTCAAGTCTGAGAGTTGAAGTTGTTATTTTTTGTTTTTTTACTTTTTCGGTTGTATGCGTTTCAAGAAAGGACAGCACGTTGATTTGTTCATTATAGTCTTACGATGAAATCTGTCCTCTCCATTTAAGCCATCCTATAGTAGAAGAATAAGCAGCTAAAGTCATCGTAAATACAATGAAACTGTTCTCCGCATTTAACCCCATCCTATTGTATAGGAGCAGTGAGCAGCCGCAGCACCCTGAGAGCCGTTAAGGGTTCAGTGTCTTGGTCAAGGACACTTCAACATGCAGGAGCCGAGTATCAAACCAGCTACCTTCTGATTACTAGATGACCCGCTCGTGTTATCAATGTTATCAGATTCAAGCTCCTGTAGAGCTCCTAAAGGGACATGAGGAAAATGTCATTTCCCCCCACGTTTCATGTCCACGCCTGAAACGGAAGTACCTTTTGCTCATCTTCACGAGTTCCAGTCAGTGGACCTCTAAAATTCAAGTCATGTATGTGTTTATGAATAGCAGAAATGTGCCACATGTATTCGGATCCTTGCATAAACTGGATAAAAGCTATGCAACAGCCCCACCTGTTTCTCATTACATCAGTCCCCATTCATTTCCTTGCTTTGCCGCAGTTTTATGTTCCTAACTGGCAAGGAAACAAAAGCCAACTCTCCTCTGATTGGCTTGTATCTGTTTTCTTTTGACCTAATCTATCAGTTTCTGAAGACAGATCCATGGCCGTCTCCCAGGATCAGTTTTCCTCCCTCTTGTCCTCTCCTCCCTCTCACAGCCTCGGGGTGAAAACGAATGGTAGTAATTGGTCCAAGACAGCTTCACTCCTCAGCCAAGCTCTTTCTGGTCTGCACTGGTCCATCCATCCATTGTATTTTATTCTAAATGCCTTGTGCTCTTTTTTCACGACTGTAAATCTCTCCCTCCGGCACAGTTGAGCATTGGTGGCGTTTCCCCTCGTCTCCCCCACCCCAGTCCCAGTGATTTACTCAGGTCTGCTCTTATTCACATAGGGTCACTTTTACTCTGAACTTGTATGTGTCTGCAATGGCATCGGAGTACAAGCAACCTGCATCCTTTTGGTCAGGATCAGTTTCCAGACCCTCTCAAGTGGATTGCCACCTGAGGCGTCATATCTGGTTTCCCTCCCGCATCTCTTCAGCCTTTCACTGATTTGCTGGTGAGTCGGTGTGTTTTAGCACCGTGTCTGTGGACAGCAAACACGACCAGAGATTTTGGCTCATTTGCAGCCATGCAAGTGTGGGGATGAGCAGATTGGTCCCCTGTAGAGGAGACTGCGTTGTACAGACGGGAGTAAACTTTGACACCGTCTAAAAGATGGGGCAAGTTTATGTTTCCTGGTTTAGGGGTTGAAATACATCATGTAATTTGAGAGCCATGTGCGAGCGGTTTCAAACTTCCCCGAAGAGAGCAGAGCTGTACCTGGGGGTTCCAATCTCAGGAAGGGCCTCATCATCACCTGTCTCCTTTTTAACTATTCATAGAGGACACTGGTGCCAAATGTGGCCGTGTTTATCCAACCAACCAGTCCGACCTATCTGGACAGGATGGGACAGGCGGGTTGATACAGGAGGGTAGAATGGGTGTGTGTGAATAGTGAGAAAATGAGACCAAAAGAGATACAATGAGAAATGGACTAATGCGTTTGGAAGCTCTTCGATATCTGGCTGCAGAGGCATACTTGATTCTTCTCCCTGAGCATCAGCGAAAGAAACCGGACAGCCCATCCACCCATGAGGACATATTAGATGCACACTTTTGGCAATAATGATCAGGATCCATTTTGATGATGCAATTTAATGAGACTGAGGTATACGGATAAGACCACAAAACGAGTGAGGGACTCTGGAGCTGATGGACCTTTGTCTGTGGCATCATTAATATGGACCCACCAGTTCAGCCTGTTGCTAGGCTGGATGTGGACCTGGGTTTTGCCCTCTTCTTCTTCCTTCTCCTCTGCTTCTTCTTGCTGGTGACCATAGTGCGCTGTGCACAGATGGTGCTGGACCCATACAGTGCCATCTCCGTCTCCATATACCAGGAGGAGTAGACGGAGCATCAGTCGACAACCGGCGTATAAACTAGAGGCACCGGAACAGGAAATAAAATGTAATCAGAACCTTGAACAGAATCCAAAACAGCCTCTCAAACGTCAACATGGCAGCTGTCATGTGGATTTATGAGAATGTACTTTTTAAAGATGGTTCAACTTTTGTCCCTTGGTCTCTTAGTTGCCTATGGAGTGGCTGAAGTTGGCTGTGATGGGGGGGCCACGGTACTCAAAAAGTGCTCAAGGCATGTAATGGTGGGGGACTACTTTTCAGATGAAATGTGGCTCCTGAATTCACTCTGTACTCGGTTGAAGCTTAAGGGTGGAGTGGGTTTACTGATCAGGATGTTTCCAGACTAAAGAAGATTGCTCAGAGTAAGACGGGAACTCTGTTATGAGGTGGATGGTACCACGGAGGAGTCTCTCTCTCTCTCACACACACACACACACTCACTCTGATGTTTTAAAAATTAGTTAATGTTCAAACTGTTGTGATTTGATGTGAATAAACCTTTAAAAAAAGTTAACTTCTTTCCCTAAGAAGGTCCGTCTTGATCGTTCATGATTAGTCTCCATGCTGTGGGAGTGGACATGGACCATAAAGGATCAAGGCTGGATGTCCTTTGTCCCTACATGACTCAAAGTATCTACTGAAGACCTGTGTCTTTCATTTCCTGCCCTGAACAGCGTAAAATCATGTGAGGGTTTTATGAGGGTAGTTGACGATCAAGGCCCTTGACAAATTTGGAGACAGTTTTGGCACTGCAGGGTAATTTTATTTCTCCAGCTTTATCCTTACTGGTGAGAGAAAACCTCCTCCTATGAAAGGAACTTCTGATGCAGCAACCCGAAATCTGCTTCTCTGAAGTAAAATACTCAAAAGAGTTAAGAGTATTGTCTGTATACATACATCTCCTGATGCTCCTGGACAGGTCTTACGTGATGATCCTTGGATCATTGGGTATTTCAGGTCTTTCAACCTCATGCACTCCTCCAGGTGACCCACCCGGGGCTGATCAGACTCCATCTTGTGTCCAGATGGTGAGCTACTTACTTTTCTGTGTCCCTGGTATATCATGCAGGTGTTGTTATTTTTTTGGTCCGACCAGCTATGTTATATGGTTTGCAGACTGTTGCTGACCAAAAAAGACAGGAGGTCTGGGTTGGATGGCTTGGTAACAAAGGAAGAGAGGTGAGATTGAGACAGTTTGGACGTATGGGAGGAGAGAGAGAGAGAGAGAGAGAGAGAGAGAGAGATGTTGGTATGTTTGAAGACGGATGCTGAATATGGAGCTGCTAGTCAAGAGGAAAAGACGACCAAAGAGGAGGTTCATGGATGCGGTGAGGGAAGACGTGCAGATGGTGTTGTGACAGAGGAGATGCAGAGGACAGGAGGAGATGGAGATGGATTATCCACTGTGGCGACCCCTAAAGGGAGCAGCCGATAGAAACGTGTACATCACGATGAAACAGGGGGATGCTTTCGCCTCGTTTGAAAAGCGGAGAGAGGGGCGGTGACTCTTGGGAGAGCGGGACACCGGAGCTAATCGGAGTTGCCCGGGTTGGCGGGGAACCGCGTCACAGTTGAGCATTACATCACGCTCCGCCCAATTTGGCTACCCAAGAATGCAAATCACACACCCCCAGTATTGCTAGCAGGCTGCCACAATTGTCGTTTCGGAATTGATCAGACTGCAGGTATGGATAACAGCGATAGGTGAGTCGTAAAAGTCTAAATTAGACTATTTTCTATCATTCACAGAAACCCAACACTTTACACATTGAAGACAGCCACACATTCAATCTACCACGTTAGCTAGTGCTAGAGGCTAACAAAACGAGACCAGTCTCATTTGTAGCAAGTCCATCTCAGATGACTCGGTGAGCTTTGAGGCACTGTCTCATCAGGAGAATAAAGCTCTGAATTTCCTTTTAATATTAATTTCTAGTTATTAGTGTCTATCAAAATATCATGGTGACTAATGGTGACACGTAAAAATTACCTTCCGTTTGTTATTAGTGAAATTAACGTTAACGATGGCTGTATCGCTTATGTCATGTTAGCTAACAAGCTAACGCTAGCGCAGCTTTTAGCCAAATGGTTAGGTTTTCAAATTTTACTTGGCAGCAGGAAGTTCCACTTTTTTACTTAAAGAAAGTTGCATTTCCCAGGAAAACTCTTGCATAAAATCGTATCAAATGCATAAAATGTGCCCCCTGTTTGTCTGTGGTGCAATGTTGTGCATAATTGCATGTCCATTTTGACCATCATTTCAATTAAAATGCCGCGAAACACTACCATGGCTTATTGGGGCTATACGAGAAACACAAATATCTGGTTTCAAGAATGGGGTTGTGATATGACGAGAGTAATTCCGTTATTTTTAGATTAAAAAATCATAACATTGCGAGATGAAAGTCATAATATTCCGTTGGATTGGTGAAATAACACGTTAAGTATGTGGGAAAATTTTAGGTTTTAGTGTCTCCGTGTGTGTAGACCTGTGTCATAGTTAGTTTTCAAGTTACAACAACTTTGGTCAAATTGTACCTTTCCAGGTGAGAAAGTGTGCTTAGAGCAATACACTATTCATTCGATCCCCGGTCCTGCATACAGCGTGTCGAGGTGTCCTTGAGCAAGACACTTAACCCCTAACTGCTCCCGGAGCGCCATATGCTGGCAGCTCACTGCTCCTATACAATATAGGTTGGGTCAAAAATGCAGAGAAATCCAAATTTCCCCTTGCGGGACTGATAAGGGAATCCTTTCCTTTCTTTCTTTCTTTCTTTCTTTCTCTCTTTCTTTCTTTCTTTCTTTCTTTCTTTCTTTCTTTCTTTCTTTCTTTCTTTCTTTCTTTCTTTCTTTCTTTCTTTCTTACAACAGGAATACGTTTTCCACAGTGACACAATCATTTGGTTTTGTTGTTGTCAGTGGCACGTTCCTGCACTTTTCATATGGCAGCATGGCTCAAGAGGTAGAATGGATTGTCTAGTAATCGGAAGGTTTTTGGTTTTAACCCCAGCTCCTTCAGCAAACGTGTTGAAGTGTCCTTGAGCAAGAGGGTGAACTCCCTAACTGCTCCTATACAGTAGGATGGTTTAAATGCAGAAAATATTTTGTTTTATGTTCACTAACAGATAAATAAAGCCTCTTATTTCTTGTTGATAATGAGTTGCCCGTTTTATGTCATGATTCATCCCCACATTATGGACGTGGACGCAGACTTAGATGGAGCTTGGAGGATTAAGGTTGAATGTCCATTCTGACACCCTGCAGTGGAATCCAACCCATAATGCTGGTCTTGCAGTTGCACTTTCTACCTCTGAGCTACTGAGACCCTGCTCATTGAAATCATTTTTGTAATAAAAAAAATCTACAATTGGGAGAAATGCAGTTGTCGTTACAATTCACTTTCATCCCCCTCCACTCTAATTGTCTTTTTCTTCCCCCCTAATCAGAATGGAGGTGGATGGGTGGGACTCTGCTCTAGAGGATGAACTGGGCGTCTCACTAGATGAACTGAAGAATTGGATTGATAATGCGGTGGAGCAGAGTGAGGTCGTGCAGAGAAGGAGGGCTCAGCTGACTGAGCTGAAGAAGTGGGTAGAGAAAAAAGAGGAGGAGGATGCTGAGACGGTGAAGCTCATCAACCATGCCAACCAGTGAGTGGAAGCATTGTGGGTGAAAGATTTAGCAGTGGGATTGTTTTTCTACATGTGAAACTCATTCAACTTCTGTTGTCATTTCCTTTCCTGGATTATTGAAGATGATTCCCTTATCAGTCCCGCAAGGGGAAATTTGGATTTCTCTGCATTTTTGACCCAACCTATATTGTATAGGAGCAGTGAGCTGCCAACATATGGCGCTCGGGGAGCAGTTAGGGGTTAAGTGTCTTGCTCAAGGACACCTCGACATGCTGTATGCAGGACCGGGGATCGATCCTGCAACCTTTCGATTGCCAGACGACCGCTCTACCCACTGAGCTATGCCGCCAGCATGCATAAAGATGTTAATTTGAATTGGATTTTCCTCTGCTTTTACTCTCCAGATCCATTCTGGAGTGTGAGAAGCTAGTGAAGGCGACCTACCGTAAGAATGGGCTGGTCTACAAGGAGAGTAGCTCAGAAGATGAGGGGTGTGGGGTAGGGGCTCTGTCCTCCGAGGTCATCGAGATTGACGATGATGAAGATGATGATGTCATTGCAGTTGGCTGCTGTAAGTTACAGTTGGTTCTTTTTTCACCACTTTCTTTTTAAATCCATAGCCAGGTTTTCTTATTGAGATGAGCTAATTTCAATGTTCGTCGCTCTTATTTGAGATCCTCTTATATTTGCTAAATTTGAAGAGCATCTCTGAGAGATAATGCTTACAATTCATTGTCCTTTTTGATGAAGATTGACATCTGATCATATTTTCCATCTATACTTTTTTCCCCATCCTTCAGTGGTTCCACCAAAGAATCCTGTCACTCCTGTCAAGGACTCAGTGGTAATAACAATGATTGATTGATGCTGTCACATCACATTACAACGTGTAACAGGGTATTTTCCCATTATAAATACTCCTGTAATTGTTTTTTGGGATACATGTTTTAGACTTACAGTTTCCATTTCTCTTTTTTTATACTTCCTATGCAAAGCAACTTCCAAAGAGACCCAACAATTGACAGCTATATCAGTGTTAACCTAGAGTTGTCTCAGACTATTTGATAGTAATTTTATCATAGCCAAGATTGCATGTTAATTTCAGGTTCTGTTCTTTATATTTATCCCGTAGTTTAAAGATGCATCGGCAATCCTGCAGAAGTCCACGCAGCAGGTGCAGAAGCTGGTCCAAATAGTCAGTAGGACTCCAGCTGTTGCAATGCTCCGACCCCCAACACAGCCATCAGGCCAATTAGGTTAGATCAGACATGGATGCTTCTGGACGTGCACATCAGTGTGCTATGGAGTAGTCTGTTCACAAAGATTAAGTGTTGAGCCATATTGACTATTGGGACACCTCGTGCGTGCGTGCGTGCGTGCGTGTGTCTTTTCCTTCCCTTCCTCTAGGTGTGCAGCCTACAATGCCCTCGGTATTCGTGTCACAGGCGCTGGGCCATACTCCAACTCAGCCTAACCCTGCCCTCAAAGAGGATGAGCTCAAACTAGATATGAGCATTCTGGGAAAGAAGCGTACTAAGACCTGGCACAGAGGCAGCCTCATTGCTATCAACCCTGTTGGTTTGTCACAAACCTTTTGCCTGTGATAATATTTTGTATTTTCACATTTTTTAGATTGTCTTAAGAGAGCTCCTGCAGACACTTCCTACTCTGTCATTTACAGTGTCTTCTCTATTCTTCCACCTAGGTAACGGTACATTTAAGTACAAAGTCAAATTTGACAACAAAGGGAAAAGTCTGCTTTCTGGGAATCATGTGGCTTTCGATTATCACCCTACCCTAGAGAGCCTGTATGTTGGCGCCCGAGTGGTTGCCAAGTACAAAGACAGTGACTCTGTATGGCTCTATGCAGGCATAGTAGCTGAGATGCCCAATAACAAGAACCGAATGAGGTGAGGGAGGAATATCTCCAGAAGGTTGACGAAGATGGATGTTGTGAATTCATCGATTACTTGTGGTAATTTCCTATCTGATCTCCTGTCTGTGATTCAGGTTCCTCATCTTCTTTGATGATGGTTATGCATCATACGTGACACTGCCTGAGCTCTACCCTGTATGTCGACCACGTAAGGATGTGTCTTGCTTTGTTTCTCTACCAGCGCACACACAAAAGAAGAACAATTGTGTGTTGTTAGCAACAACATACGTAATGCTAACTTTTAAGACTTTTACATTATTTTCTTTTAAAAGAAAGAATCACTTTATGTGGAAACAACAGGAAAAGCAATATGGTGAGTTGTATGAGAGGTTGGAGACTTAAGGAAAGAGAAAAGGACTTTTACCGATTGCCTTGGTTGAGGGGCTAAGCTGGGAATGATGTGTAACAGGTTAGAGCCTTAAAGGATAGAGATGGAAATGTGCTGACAAATGAGGAGAGTCTGTTGAAAAGGTGGAAGGATTACTTTGATGGACCGATGAATAAAGAAAATGAGAGAGAAAGAAGTTTGGATGGTGCAGAGATAGTAAATCAGTGCAGTGGATTAGCAAGGAAGATGTGAGGGCAGCTATGAAGAGGATAAAGAGTGGAAAGGCGGTTGGTTCAGATGACATACCTGTGGAGGTGTGTAGAAGGGATGGCAGTGGAGTTTTTAACTAGATTGCTTAGCAAAATCTTGCAAAGTCAGATGATTTCTTGAATTGGGGAGAAAAAGCATACTAGTACCAATTTTCAAAAGTAAAGCAGATATACAGAGCTGGAGGTGACAGAGTTGAAGATGCTAAGATTTTTGTTGGTAGTGACAAAGGACAAGATTAGGAATGAGTTTATTAGCTCAGATAGGATGGTTTGGAGAAAAAGCAAGAGAGGCACGATTGAGATGGTTTCGTCATGTGTGGAGGAGTGATATCAAGTATACTGGGCGAAGGATGCTGAATATGGAGCTGCTATGGAGCGGCAAGAGGAGGATCAAAGAGGTTTATGGATACGGTGAGGGAGGGAATGCAGGTGGGTGGTGTGACAGAGGAAGATACAGAGGACAAGAAGAGATGGAGATGGATGATCCAGTGGGGCAACCCCTAAAGGGAGCAGCCAAAATTAGTAGTAGTAGACTTTATGTGAAAACAATAGAAAAATAATTACCTTCTTTTCTTCTACCCAGTCAAGCGGACATGGGAGGACATAGAGGATGCATCATGTCGAGACTTCATCGAGGAGTACATTACTGCATATCCAAGCAGACCAATGGTCCTGTTAAAGGTGGGCCAGATCATCAAAACCGAATGGGAGGGGACCTGGTGGAAGAGTAAAGTGGAGGAAGTGGACGGAAGCCTGGTCAAAATCCTCTTCCTGGTATGATGATTACATCCTATTGGAAAATTTAAGTTGATAAAATAATACATGAATTCAGTTAGGAAGCTGAGCTCTGGATAACACCAGTCAAGTATGACAGGCAAAGAGGTGAATAGGCTCACTCAAGGGAACAGTCTCATTGATATAAAGCACAACTGTGACTGTTTTGAACAGAATGATCTGGGATCTTACATTTGAATTTGGAAGTATTGACTGCACATTTTCTAACAAGTAGCTGATTTTTCATATTTACATGAATGTCTGCTTAATATTGACATTGTGAAATAGATGCTTTCTGTCTAAGTTATCTATGCTTTATGGAGGGTAGGTTGGAACCAATTTCTTTCTCTGCAGACCTAACTGTCCATGAAGTCTGTCTCTGTCCTATATGATACTGATCCAGATCAGACAGTGATGGATCTGGAGAGTACAGACTGGATTATTGCAGTGTAGAACTGAATCAGCAGTTCCTGAGGCCGGTTAAACCTACTGAGCTGCTGGAGAAAGTGCATCATCTGCAAAGCCTTTTTGATAATTCTGTCTGTTAGGTGTTCACCTTAGGTCCCGAGATATTGTGGAGCCCAGAGATCTGTAGGTTTTTGCTGCAGACGCCATGCTGTTGAGTATGTTGGGGGGCTTCACCTGAAGTCCACTGTCCTCTCCACAGTTTTGAGTATGTTCAGCTGCAGATAGTTGTGGCTGCGCCAGAGGGCCAACTGTTCAACCTCACAATTATATGCAGACTTATCATCATGCCAGATAAGGCCAAGGATTTTTTGTGTCATCTGCAAATTTCAGGAGTTTCATAGACAGGTCTCCTGAGGTGGAGTTATTTGTGTAGAGGGAGAGAACACATCT
>OMLC01104819.1:26037-37896 GCA_900302585.1 Regalecus glesne
CTGATTATCTATTGCTAGATCTGATTTTCCCCAGCTTCACCTGCTGCCTCCTGTCTACCAGGATTTTAATAATCAGATGGAGGCTGGTTCAGTGAGCTTGGTGAGTTTAGGGTGGATGATAATCAGGGATGATAGTGTTGAATAGTGAACTAAAGTCCACTAACAGGACCCTTATGTATGTCCCTGGGGAGGTGTTAGAAGTCTATGCACATGTCTTGTGTTTTTGAAACTACACAGATGATACTGCTAAACACCATACTAAATGTCAGTTTGGGAATGAGTTAGAAACGAGTTTCACGATATTCTTTACATATAAAAATTCATCATTCTCATTCACCTTTCTTACCTTTCTGTGTTTGGTTCTTGAGTTGATATCATTGTGGTAAAGCATTAGTAAAACAGCGTTTCATGGTGTTGGTCAGGATGACAAGAGGAGTGAGTGGATCTACAGAGGCTCAACCAGGCTAGAGCCAATGTTCAACCTGAAAATGACCACTGCCAACACCCAGGAAAAGAAGCTGGCAGGCCAGCAGAGGACACGACCTAACATGGGTAACATGCCTGCACACACACACATTTCTATGATTCAGTGAATTTATAATTCCACAAGGTTATTGTGAGTAAATATCCATAGTGTGTATTAATATGAATTTTATTATGAATGTAATTTGTTTACAGGAATTGTATTTGTACTACTCAATAATATTTGATAAGTAAAATAAACAATAGATAAATATAATAGATATAAATAGATAGTAAAATGATGTATATATAAAATAGAATTTAAAAAAATATGTTTTGTCAGAAAGCCTGATTATAGAAGTGAGCTGATGGAAAGGGATTTTGTGAGTCTGTTCTTTTGGACAAGCCACTGAAATAAATGTCCATGGGTCCTGAGAATAGAGCTTGATAACCCTTAGCCTTTGGTCAGCATAGATAAAAAACTCTTGCCCAAGGATCTCCAGCTGCACTCTGTTCATAGGGAGGGAAAAGGCCTGAGATGTAGCTAGATGGTCATTCATCTGTACCTGCACTCCATCTCCTCTAAATCTTACAGAAAGTCAGGGCAAGGAAGTTGGGGGAAAATAACACAATATTTATTTATTTGCTCCTTTTTTTCTCCAATTATGAATCTTGCAACAGGATTATAAGTCAGAATCTTGAGTTGAGACATTTATGTTTGATTAGTTACAGTAGCTCAGCCAGAAGACCATAAGACAAAAGAAAGTATGGCACTTTTTGCAACAATCATGATCTTTTTCACAGACATCTATTCAGCATCCAGTTTCTTCGTCTCAGTTCTCATACACTTAACTCTCAAACACCTTGATCTCCAGGAGCACTGAGGAGTAAGGGGCCTGTAGTTCAGTACACAAGTGAGGGTGACATCGGTGCATCTTCTACCAAAGTACCCCAGGCCTCCTTTGCTGCTGTAATCAGTAGCTTGGCTGTCCAGCCTCCACAGTCACCACAACTTCAGCAGCCTTCACGCTTCGAGTAAGTAACATCTCAAAGACTGTTTATGCATACAGTACACCTTTTAGCTGTATATCTTCTGTAAGGTTGATAGGAAAAAAATAGATAACTCCCCTCTCTTTCCTGGTTTCTCAGGGTTAATAGCTGAGTATTTGGAATTGACATTTCATTACATAGCATTTTGTCACATCACTGTATGCATCTCTTCCTCTCTCCGGGCTATTCTCTAGTAACAAACAGCAGATGGCGAAAAAAAGCACATCTCCATTTATCCCTGGTGTAGGAGGCACTCATGCCTCTAAAATCATGCAGTCTCTCAGCACCATGTCCCTTCCCAGGTGAGAGCGAAACCATGTAATGAGTTACCCAATGTTGATATTAAAAGTACGTTAATGTATTGTTGTTTTTTAGTGTGTATAGTGTTAAGTCACACTGATTGATAGAGAATGTAAAATTTAGTGATGACACTGTATTGGTTTCATTTCAGAGTTTATCATGATGTAATTCTCCTTTTCTTGTTCCTTCTCTTGTTCTCTTTCATCAATATACTGTGTAAGGCCTCCGATTAGTCCAACTGTGGTTAGCCCCACTTTCATGCAGAGACAGTTGCCCCTTCTGGCTCCTGCTCCTGCTCCTCCACTTCCACCTCCCCTGGCTCCAGCTATTGCCAGCATCCCCCACCCGCCTTCCTACCGTGCACCAACCGACCGCATCTTCTACCTGACACACACTTGCCAGCCTGCCTGTCTGAATCGCATCCGGCCTCACAGATCAGATGTGCACAGAGGAAAGAACCCACTACTCACACCCCTATTGTACGACTTCAGACGCATGACAGGCAGGCGCAAAGTCAACCGCAAGGTAACCCCCAACAGCATGGCAGATGACTCTTCTGGGCCTTAGAAGAGGGAAGTAAAAGAGAGTTGATGGATTTCAGGCTGTTTAGGTCATGTTATCTTTACTTTGCACTAGAATGCCCATTTCAAAGATTTTTTCCTTGAAATGAAAGTTGCTTAAATCAACAAAAATAATAATCAATAAGCTCTAAACTGGTGTGAAGTCCAAGCATAATTTAGTGAAACACCTGTTACAGTACTACAGGTTATTAAAAATTAAAGTCTCCGAAATAAAATAAAGTGCCTAATTCAAAAAATACATAATGGGTCTCCAGTGTGCAGTCCCAATACCACAATAGGCTCCAAAAGGAAATATAGTGTGATTGTCATGGCACACTAAACTCAACCTTGGTATAAGGATTGAGTAAGTCAGACCCGGCAGTCTTTATTAGGTTAGGTCAGTTCAGCATTATGCCTGTCTTCACACCTAGTCTGTCCCTCCTGCCACCTAAAATAATGGATTCATCCTGGAAGGCTTTTGATTAGAGTAACACCGATGATTGTCGAACCAATGTGGAAAGTTGGAGGAGAGCATATCGACCAACCAGGAGACTACAGCCCTGCACCATCTCTGTTTAGTGGGTTGCACTGTTAAGACATAATAAGATGGTCCTCGGGGAGTTTGCATATTATATCTCTGTTCCCATGGATGTCCTTTTTGTACCACAGTTTCTAGACACATTCCAAAGAAATACATGTCTGAGTAATTGCAGACATGGAAACTGTGTCTGAATGAGTTCGTGATTCTATGTGTAGGCCCTGCAATGGCCTTCCCTGTCCACAGTGTCACTATGACCTCTGCCAAATGTCTCCTCGAATATGCTCCAGCCTCCAGTGACCCTGAATTGGATTAAGTAGATGCAGGAAATTGATTGATGAATAAATATTAACTAATGCTTTATGTGTGTCTTCACCTTCTTCAGATGTCCTTCCATGTGATCTACAAGGCTCCATGTGGGTTATGTCTGCGTAACATGAAGGAGATTGAGGACTATCTATTCCAAACCCGCTGTGACTTTATATTCCTAGAGATGTTCTGTCTGGACCCCTATGTGCTGGTTGACCAACCCTTTCAACCACAGAGGCCCTACTACTACATTCCAGACATCACCAACAACAAGGAGGACATCCCCCTGTCCTGTGTCAATGAGATTGACAACACACAGCCTCCTCAAGTAGCCTACAGTTAGTATTGATTGATATGTACTCTGTCCTTCAATTCCTCTTTTGATAGGACGATGCAAAGTGGGAACGCCTCTTTGTTAGCCTCAATGAAAACTTTTAGGTTGTTCAACTCCCCAGCCAATTAATTTGTGAATATATGACTGTAAATACTTGCGATATTTGTTGGCGTCCTTGCACAGATATATAGTCTGATGAAGGACGGATCCATTTTCATCTCCTTTCACTCACCCAGGTAAGGAACGCATACCTGAGGATGGAGTCTTCATCAACACCAGCTCAGACTTCCTGGTTGGCTGTGATTGCACCGATGGCTGTAGAGACAAGTTAGTGGCATAGTTTGCCTATAACCTCTTCATGAATTGTTTGCCCTCTCTCTAATGTTATTCAAATAAAGGGATTTATTTCCAATGTATTCACAGGTCCAAATGCTTTTGCCACCAGCTGACCCTTCAGGCCACAGCTTGTACTCCAGGGGCACAGATCAACCCCAATGCTGGATATATGCACAAACGACTAGAAGAGTGCCTGCCCACAGGGTCAGACATTGACACAATTGCAGCACACACACACACACACACACAGATTCTCTTAAACAAGTTTCCATCAAGGTTTACTTGTAGGCGGACCTTGTCACCATTAAAATGAGTTACAATTCAGTATTACTGCTAATTCGTTAAAGGTCTTGTTTCACAGAGGCTGTTATCTCTGCCTCTCCTCCTATCTTTTCCTTCCTTTGACTCAGGATCTACGAGTGTAATAAGCGATGTAATTGCTGTAGTCAGATGTGTACGAACCGCCTGGTGCAGCATGGCCTGCAAGTACGCCTACAGCTCTTCAAGACCCAAAACAAAGGCTGGGGTATCCGTTGTCTGGACGATGTGGCCAAAGGCTCCTTTGTCTGCATTTATGCAGGTAAAAAAAAAAGGAAGGAGCTAATGAATCTCTGGAGAACATGACTCTATGATGAAGTTGAACAAGAGCACAAATGTAATCTCATTGTACCCTCACATGCTAAGGGAGCTCGTTTGTGTATGCATATATTCTGTATCCATCGATCTTTTGTCAACTGCTTATTTTCTGTATATCAATTTTTATTGACCACCCAATAAGTTCTTCATGTAGTGTTGCTTACATTAGTAAAAACAGACAAAAATATACCTTGTACATAAAGAAGCATACTTTTTTAATTTTAAAAGAGATAGGTGG
Organism: Regalecus glesne; assembly: GCA_900302585.1. Classification (NCBI taxonomy): domain Eukaryota; kingdom Metazoa; phylum Chordata; class Actinopteri; order Lampriformes; family Regalecidae; genus Regalecus; species Regalecus glesne. The sequence continues at coordinate 30,801 of OMLC01104819.1, forward strand.
ATAGATAGACTGTTCACACTGTGGCTGTTTTTTTTTCCTGATTTCTATCTGTTATCGGTGAAATCACAGATGGAAATCCTTGCTAACCTATTGATGGCTCCCTGCTTGTGTGAAAACATTATCAGAGCAGATAGTGTAGCATCCTCCTATTGATAGTACACCAGTGGCACACAAATACTCACAGGTCTCTCATTAAGGGTCAAACATGGCTTTCAGTGTTACTAGCTACCAAACCATGCCTCATTCACGTTAGGATTGTCGTCCCTTATTCATGCATATTTCTCTCCTTCCCCCACTTCTTACCAGGTAAGATCTTGACAGATGACTTTGCTGACAAAGAGGGTCTTGAGATGGGTGATGAATACTTCGCTAACCTGGACCACATAGAGAGTGTTGAGAACTTCAAGGAAGGCTATGAGAGCGAGGCCCACTGCTCAGACAGTGAGGGGAGCGGAGTTGACATGTCCAGGATAAAAATCCAACCCTCGGCCTTGGTGTCATCCAATCCTGTTGGAAGACCACCCAAAAAGTCAGACTGCTACAGTAGTGGAAATGCTAAAGGTGAGAGATCAAGAGAGTTTCTTACTGTTGGTAATATAAGTTTTAATGCCAGACAATACTTAGTGTTATTTTGCTGCCAGACTATTCAGAGGTCTTTTGGCCCTAACCACAACTAACCTCCACCCCCACATCCTTCATCTCTGTCCTTCGTTTCCAACTGTCCCCCCTAATCCTCACAGGCCAGAGCCCTGACTCATCCAAGGATAGCAATGACGAGGACGACGAGAAGGACTCCAAGAGCGATGATGAGAGTGACAGCTCAGACGACACATTCGTGAAGGACAACTACTTCAACTCCAGCTCTGTGTGGAGGAGTTATACAACACGTGGACAGGCCAAGGGCAATAAGGAAGGTGAGCTATTACTGACTGGAAAAATCAACTAGCAGAGAGGGAGAGGCTGATGGAGGGTCAGTCTTCTGTCAGTGTGAGTTTAACATGAGTCTGAGAGAGAGACATCCCGTATTCACATGTGAGACTGGCAAACCTCATAGTGAAACTGATGTTTATATTAATGTGACACTTTTTGCTTGCATTTGTATACATCTTGTTGGTCTTGCTGTGTGTGTGTGTTGTGTGTGTGTGTGTGTGAGAGAGAGCTCTGGTAATGGTCTTGGCCAACAAACTCTTCCCAATATCAGAGGAAATTACTTCTGCCTGCATCCCAGAGGAGTTTTCATCCTGACAAAGGCACTGTTTTTACTGCACTCTAACTCTTAAGAAAAAGCCCGGGAGAAGAATCAACCATTCTTCATGGCCTTCATAGACTTTACCATGGGTTTTTACTCTGTAAACCACCGGGCCCCAGGCTATTTCTGTCAACAATAGGCTTAATATCGGTGTACTACAGCTACTACATGGTTTTATGTCATCTGGAGTACTCAGTAGTTATGGAGACGAGACAGGAGGAGACGAGTCCTTCAAGGTCCACACAGGAGTTAAACAACGCTGTCTCATTGCCCCGACTCTGTTCTGTGTTTTCATCTTGTTGCTATTTGCTGTAGATCTCCAGAATCAGACTTATTTTACTGGTAATTAAGATCCAGTCACAGTTCAAAATGTAAAGGTGTCGAAGGTACGAAACACCCATATTTTCTAAGTCTGACCATAAATAATTTTTCTTCCTCCTCTCATCACACTTTTCTTTCCTTCAGGGAGTCAAGACAGCAAAGATGGAATGAGCATTTCAGCAGAAGTTGCAGATGAACAGAAGCCACCTTCCATGCCAGAGGAGACAGGGAAGAGCAAAGTGGCATCCTGGCTCACCAGCCAGGGGTTGAAGAAGGTCAGGATGGAGGAGAAAAAGTTATAGCCATGTAGTTTCTGATTTAAGATTGAAAGGGAAAGACTAAACTAATATACTCCAGTGACTGTTTAGGAAATCAAAATCATTATTTAGTGTGTTAGATTTTCAAAGTATACCCGTTTATATTATGGATTTGACTCAGAAATCTAATTTGGTGGTACTTGCATGGGAAGATATTGTGCAGGGATGCCCAGTTTGCTGGTTAACATCCTCCTTGTTTTCCATTACAGGATCCTGTGGATAGCAAGAGGTACGTTGTTTTCAAGACGATGTGCTAACAGATGTTTTGTTCTTTTTACTGATTGTTTAAATTGATCTTGCTCTACTCTTCCCTTTGAATGGAGTGATAAGCCTATTTTGCCTACCATGAGATTCCTTTGAATTTGTTTTTTTGTCTGTTGGATGCAGTCTAGTTAAAACGGAGATAGTCAAGAAGCAGGATGTCATGATGCTCTCTGACAGCGATGATGTTCAGACCATCAGCTCTGGATCTGAGGACAACAAGGAACAGGACAAAGTCAACCAAGGTGAGGCATGATGGGTTGTTGGGTTAGAAGATCAGAATGTGAAAAAAGGTATTTCCTCCATAGAAACCATTCTGCCTTTTCCCTAACCACATGTAAATGTGCTTCTCTTGTGTTTTCTCTTGTCTCTGCTCTCGTACTGACGCCATGCAGGCTCAGGGGTAACAAAGAGGCAAGTGGCAGTCAAGTCCACACGTGGCATTGCCCTCAAGGGGAGCCACAGCCTGATGGTAAAGATAGGCACACCTGCAGCTGGAACGGGTCAAGGGGGTCAAGGGGGTAAGGGAGGTCCACAGGGACAGCCTGGAGGAGGAGGAGGAGGAGGTGATGGCGCTCCCAAAAACACACGACAGTTCTTTGATGGTGAAGAGTCTTGCTACATCATTGATGCCAAGTTAGAAGGCAACCTGGGACGTTACCTCAACGTAAGTGAATTAAAAATCATGTGCCTTTTTGTGAAGCTGTTTATAACCATTTGTTCTAAAAATCTTCTTTTCCCATGTCTCTTTTCTACCTTGCAGCATAGCTGTAGTCCTAACCTGTTTGTCCAGAATGTCTTTGTTGATACTCATGACCTCCGCTTCCCCTGGGTGGCGTTTTTTGCCAGCAAGTGAGTATCAAAACAATTTTCGAATCTAAATCTGCCTTGTAGGATAGTTTTATTCCATCTGTTGGCTTAACAGTAGTGCTGTTTTGGAAACACCCTTGTTCAATTTCCAAGCTAGTTAACTGGTGTGGATTTCTGATAATCAGTCAAATTTTAATGTCAACCAAAATTCATTTTAATATTTGCCATTTCTGAAAGTTCCCTCTTCACATAGATGAAATCTTTGATTGCTTGTTGAAACCAATGTTCCTCCTTATAAAGGATGTGCACATCCAGCAATCTTCCTGACTTAACAGCATACATATAACTGTGTTTGTGTTGGGGGACCCGATCCTTGGATGGACCAATTTCTGGTGCAGCATGTTTTGGGGTTTTAAAGCAACTGAGACATGGTGTTTGGAAACTGCTGCTGCATATGTAATTGCCACTGGTTTATGCTTAGACAACTGTTGCCCTGCTTCTCTCTTTGATCAGCTGGTGCGCTGTCTGTATGCTATCAAAAAGCCATTTCAGCATCTCCCCAGTCAAGGTTGTTTTTATTGCCCTAAATTATATTTACAAGTCATAGAGAGCTTTACATTAGCAAAGTGAAAGCAGATGGACACAGAAACTAACAGTACATCACACCTTTCTTCATTGGACCCTTGATTCACATGAGAAAAAAACCTAAACAAGAACACTTGGCATCACTATACAGTACAGTAACAGTATTTAAGTTGTGAAGATATGAGATTGTTATCTATGCTTTGCTTACTCAGCTGCTTGTGTTTCTGTGCAGGCGTATACGAGCCGGTACCGAGCTGACCTGGGACTATAACTATGAAGTGGGGAGCGTGGAGGGAAAAGAGCTCCTGTGTTGCTGTGGGTCAACTGAATGCAGAGGAAGGTTACTGTGATCCACTTTTTCAATCATCCTCATTCCTCATCTCAGTATCATCACCTCTGAATCCCGCATTGTTTTGGATCCAGTGCAAGACGGCTACGTCCAAAGACTTTGTCCTTGTTTTCTCTGTTATGAGAAAACACCATCTATTTCATTTCTAATCATAGAAAGGATGTGACAGAACCCATAACACTGTACCTTGTTCTCTTTCTTTGCTTATGTTTTTGGGGGGGGCGCTCAGTGAGAGAGCCTGTCTGGAAATGACAAGCCAAGCATGGGGGGTTCGAGCCCACGCTGGGTTGTCAGGAAGGCCATCCAGTCTTAATCCCCCACGGTCCATATAGGTCTGTGTCCACCCCTTACAATCTGGGGACTGATTGTTGTACACAAATATTGACCTTTTGTGCTTTAAAAAAAGTTGAAATACTTTTTTTTGTTATTTCTTTGGTTGACTGTTTTTTTACAATTGTATGTTTATAATTTGATCTCGTTCTACCCAATAAGGAGTTGCAAATATGTTTCCTGAAAGTCCTAATAAAATTTCCTTTTCTGGAAAGAACCATGAAGTTGGCTGCCAGTCTATTTTGAGATGTCATTGGCCTTGTCAAAGATGGGTGATCCGATTTCTTGGTACACCAATTTTGGTTGATGCTCCTAATGCAAGATGGTAAATGGATTCTTTTTTTTAAGTGCCTTAGTGCCTTAGTTTAGACACTACTCAAAACACTTTGCAATAATTTCCTCACACTTACCCGAGCATCAGAAATTAAACCTGATGGGGCTGTTAAATGAAAGGAGTATCACTGTTTGCCATGTAGTTTTGAAGAAGAAGCTTTATTTATTTGTCATTGTACGTACAACTAAATGTGTTCTCTCCATTAGACCCATCCTGTTGTACAGGAGCAGTGAGCAGTCACAGTGATCAATAGCTTAATACGTCATACTCTTGTGCAATACAGTCCTATAACTCAAGGATTTTCATGAATATTCCAAAAACAACCTATTGTAACTTATTGTTTTTCTAGCTTGTTCCCTGTCTTTCAGGCATTGCCACAGCAGATTTTATAGTTTCCATTGGTGCCCTTTGAGGGCACACTAACAATGACAGCCTCAACTGATCCACCATGGTCTTGTCAATCCATATACTGATTTTGCAAAATTTTATTCCAGACGCCCTTCCTGACACAACCACTAACCCTATGGATGGGGGCACAGGTAAAGCGCGCGGGATCCCATCCCAGTATTCATTGATTGGACCTGTCGCCATATAATGTCACGTTACTGAAAATGACAATTTCCTGAATTTAAGAAATGAATAATGAAAAGCTGCACATTGTTTATCAGATTGAGAAAACTTTGTTATATATTATACATCAATGCAATAGCAGAAATTAATCTTAAATTGCCCCAGTTACAAATAAATTGTGCTTTGACTGCTCAGCTTCACATGATGTTAACTTGTTCACTAGCTTTTTTATTATAATAGAGAAGACAGTTGACTGCTACATGAAGTTTTCTTCTACCTATTCTATTTGGTTTATTGGCCCACATTGGCTCTGATCAGCTCCAGTTGGATCACCTGGGGGAGGTTGTATGATGTTGAAAGACCTGAAATATCCAATGATCCCAGGAACATCATTGAAGATGTGTCCGGGAGCATTGTCAAGATGTGTGTATACAGATAAATACACACACACACACACACACACATATATATATATAGGTGGCATAGCTCAGGAGGTAGGGTGGTGGTCTAGTAGATGAGTAGACTGGTAGTTTGATCCCTTGCAGAAAGTGTGTTGAAATGTCCTTGAGCAAGACACTAAACCCCTAAGTGTTCAAGCCCTGAGAGGGAATGGTGCCTTGTTAAGGCTAATTCCCTGCTTTTTGGCCAATGAGCATTGAGATAGGCTCCACCATGACCTTGTGACTTGATGTCGTATAAGCTATTGATAATGGACGGAGGGATAGATAGGAAAATAATGAGTTAAAGTCGAGTGTCAATGTGCTTCTTGTAGAGTTTGTTCAGTTTTGAAGTCGTAATTTTTAAGATCAGATATTCCTCTAAATAATATCTTATATCTTATTCAGCAATAAAGTAGAAAGAAAATATGGGGGAGGGTCTCCAATTATTACGTCATAAGAGGAGAACCTGACTGAAAAAAATCACAGAAGCTGAATCTGGCACTCTGATTGGTCAGTGGGTGCAGGGTAAGCCAGTCAGAAGCGACCCCGCTGGTCTTTCTGCACATGACAACAGGCGGTACCCTCAGAAGTGCCGCTGTTGCCCGGCATCCACTTACATATCACCTGTCACCTGACTCCTTCACTCAGCATCCCCTCATCTCAGCAAAGCCCCACCATAACTTCTCATCCACTCTCTCTAGTGTCGCTTTAGGAGACTTTGGCGTCATGTTTTACTACCCCGATGTGTTGAAGCACCGCACAGGCTGCTTCTCTACCATATGGTGAGTTTTGATCAAATCATGGTCATTTAAACCAACGTTTTGAAGCTAAATCCCGAGTCAAGCCTCGGGGTCGGGTTGGGAGGTGTAGTTGTGATCTAATAATATTCAGTTTCATTAGAGTTTTAGTATACAGATGCCCTCAAGAGATATCGGAAAAGTCTGAAACTTATCTAAATCTTGCTTTTATTTGATTGTTCTAATGTTGGTGTTATTTAATAGACGTAATTCAGATGTAACCTGGCACCAGCAAGTCACCTGACCAGCCCTCACCGGTGAAGTGGGGCTGAAATCTCAAGTCTGTTTTAACGTTGGAAAAAGCCCAATTAGGAAAGATTGTGGTTGTATAAATGATCATATTATTCTAGTCAATAAACCAGGTAGTCAAAACAGTCATAATCTGAATCAGATCATTCTGATAAATGGTGGATAGATTGGAGATATCTGGAGATAAATTGAAAAAACAAAAAGTGATTCAAATAACTGAGTTTTTAAAACCTTGCTCCTTCTTTGTAACTACCTTCCTGACCACAATCAGGATAAAAGGGTGGTCATAGAGACGATGTTGTGATTGATAACAGCGTTGTCTCCGCGTCGTACAATTCAGCGGAGATACAGCCTGGATCCACGAAGCCTTGATCACCTGCGAACAAACATGGAGGTGCCGGCAGGGGGCGCCAGACGCTAAACCCTGAACACGGCCACCGAAACGGGGCCGGTTTGAAAATGAGAAGCGGAGTCTAAAAACCTG